>CAUYSK010116915.1:0-37920 GCA_963575035.1 Avahi laniger | reverse complement strand
CTAAGCGAGGTATCCCAAGAATGGAAAAATAAGCACCACATGTACTCACCATCAAATTGGTATTAACGGATCAACAAATAAGTGCATATATAAGAATTACATCTATTAGATATTGGGCAGGGGGGAGGGGGGAGGAGGGAGGAGGGGACGGGTATATGTGTACACAAAGAGTGCAATGCGCACCACACAATAGGATGGACATATTTGAAACCTGGACTGAGGGGGGGAGGGGGGCAAGGGCAACACACGTAACCTAAACATCTGTACCCTCATATTATGCTGAAATAAAAAAAAAAAAAAAGTTGGAAGAAAAAGCATTGAGGAGGAAAGGGAGAACAGGCTGAGATCTGCTCTCGGCCCCCTCCCCGCCCCCCTGTTACTGTCTTTTATTCTTCCAGAGAACCTGGGGTTTCACCTGCATATAGATAGGTGATGAGAGCGAGAGAGTTTGAGATTCCCTTGAGGTCCCTGAAGTCACTGAAATTGTGTTCGTATGGGATCATCTCTGAGGCTGGGCAATCCCTACCCCTGGTCAACTTCCTTAGCACACCTAACTGCATTTGGTACTCTTCCAGCGTCTGATGTCTTAGTTTCATTCTTTGCAAGATTGAGAAAACTTTATTTTGCTATGCCTATTGCATAGATGCCGGGTGGCACTCAGCCACGTACAGACAGGTGAATCCTCTGCCCTAAGCTAGGCTAATTCTATATAAAATCCAAAATAGAAAAAGTAGGAACGAATTAATCCTTTATTTAGCAAGCACATGCCAGGCACTGTGCTCCAGCCACCCTGTGAGGTGGGCACCCTCATTCTGCCCTTGCTAGCGAGGAAACCAGGCACAGAGAGTGCAGTCAGCCGGCCAGGTCAGTGGAGCAGTGAGCGGTGGTCCCAGGACTCCATCCCACTGCCTGCCCTGAATCGCACACTGCTGCGGGGAAAGACGCCCAGCCCCTAACCAAAGGGCCGGTGTGTGCAGCGCTGCAGATCAGGGTGGGGACTGCTCCAGCAGAGGGCGGGTGGGAGGCGAGGAGGGAGGCCAGTCGCAGGGGATGGCGAGAATGCGCAGAGTGACCGGAAAGCCTCTCAGTGACCCACTGAGAGCCTGTGGAGGCTGTGCACATAGCCAACTAGAGCATCATTAACCCTTTGTCCACAGGAGATGGAGGCAGGCTGGGATCTAACGAACCTGTGAAGAAAGCCCACAGGGAGTCGGCAGCAGCCCAGCACTGCTCTGTCCGTTGTCCGGTGCTGCCACTGCACTGGGGCTGGCCTCTCTCTCTCTGGGTGAATTTCTCCAGCAGCATCATGGGTGCCTGAGACAGCTGGCCGGCCCATTTCAGTTTGGCGTTTGAAAATGTCAGCCAGTAGCAGCTTACAGGGTGCGGTGTAGAGTGCAGAAGTGCCACCCGTCACTTCGCTGTGTGAGGACATGTTCCAGGCAAGTGTGCAGTGGAAAAGTAGTAAATCAAGTCATATTTTAAATGAGCCTGGGAAGAGTCCCACAGAGTGTCAGACTCTGCAGGAAACACTGTAGGTGAGCTCATGCTTTTGGACCCGTGCCCCCATGTGTTCCGACTTGTGTGTATCTAGGTCCTTCAGTGTGGCCAAGTCAGATCTTCATTAGAAAGCCGCGTCCACCTGGCACTTGAAACAGCGGCAGCCTGTGCGAGAGCAGCGCCACGGTCGCAGCCTGAGCCCCTGCTGACTCTCAGTGAAGCCCTCAGTCCTGGGAGCAGGTGCCACCCACCAGGAAGGGACGTGTCCGACGTGCTCCTCCAGCTTGGGAGGGCAGTGGGTTCCATGCTCTTCAAATACTGTAAGCACATGTGGTCACCCATGTCCGGTGATGGGGTTTATTCTCTTGCTCTTACAGTGTCGTGGGGTGAGAGTTGTTTTGCCTCCTTCTCTCCCTTTTTGCAAATTGAGTAGTAAATTTGAGCAGGTGGGTTGTTGATAAATATTACTTTCTCCCTGAGCTGGGCTAATTCCACATGGAATCCAAAATAGGAAGGATGGGAACAAAGGAATCGTGTATTTAGTAATCACGTGCTGGGCACTGTGCTCCAGCCACCCTGGGGGGTGGATTTGGAAATGGGGCTGTGGCTGTCAGGCTGCCGCACACTCCCTGGCTGCATCCCGTGTCGGGCCGCGGCCGGAAGGCCTGCGTCGCTGGCTCTGCCGCGCACCCAGTGACCAGTGCTGGCTTCTGCTGTGGCGAGGCAGGTTCCTCGTCTGTGACGGGGAAAAGCAGGCGAGCTGCTGGGCCCTCTGCCGCCTTTCCCAACACGCATCTCTCTGAGTAGACAGGTTACTGGACTGAAAGAACAGAGGAGAGCATTGGCAGCCTTCGTGTACGTTCTGTGTTCTTTGACTATTGAATTTTATCTGCTAATTGGACGGAGACAGACTCTGGGCGAGGATGAGAGAGCGAGAGCAGGAGGGCATCAGACAGACTGGGTGGGAACCCAGGGATGCCCCACTGTCCACAGACGTCACGCGGACTAGAGGAGATAAAGAGAAGTGCACGGGCTGGCCCTGGGCCTGTCGCAGATAGACAGTAAATGGGAATCGATCGTATGGTGTCATTTTGGCATTTTTAAGAAGTCTAATTTCTGTACTGAGGCTTTTCAATGGAATATTGTGTCTTGGAGTGTGTGGCGATATGCTCCATTTTGTTGTGTTAGGCTCGTGTTGAGATAAAGATTTCTAACCAGGATCTCGAAGAATCAGTTCACAGCAGTTTCTGGATAGCGCCAGCTGCGGTGCGTGGCCTGACCAGGCACTCCGTGGCTTAGGGCCTCTGCTTCCTGGGGTGTCCCCGTGTCCCCTGGTTGGCACATGCTCCATAGTCATTTCCTGGACATTGTCACAGAGATAGCTTTGAACACTGTATCAATCAGAACATTATTGGTATTCTTTTCTTGTAGCAGTTGAATGAGAAATAGGACATTTTGGGTAATCTTTGAGGGTTGAGTTTGCCTGTGGGTTTACGGGTCAGTATTAGGACCCCGGCAGCAACTCATGCTCAGAGTCAGAGAGGAGTGAATGAGTGACCCTAGCCAGGGCGAACACCTAGGGCTCTACTTGGTTTGAGTTCAGAGACAAGGTTTTATTTATTTTAGAGCATTCCAAGTGACCTGGTAATGTGCTATACCCAGTAGGTGATTTGTAATCATTTGTTAAATTAAATACGTACTTTTATGCCAGTTTCCTTCCATTTCATTAACCAAAAAAATGAATACCTGCTGTACCAAGTGTGTCTTGGGAAGAGTGATTTTCTTTTTCTTTCTTTCTTCTTTTTTTCAGTTTTATTGGGGGTGTAATCAACAAGTAGAAATTGCATATATTTAAGGTGTACAACTTGATGTTGATATACATATATATTTGTGAAACGGTCACCACAATCAAACTACTTAACATACCCGTCACCTCATAGATACTGTGTGGTGAGAACACTGAAGATCTACCCTGTCAGCACATTTCAAGTATACAGTACAGTGTTGCTAGCTGTAGTCTCCATGCTGTGCGTTAGATCCCCAGAACTTATCTTGCTAAAGGGAAACTTTGTGTTTTGACCACTTCCCCATCCCCCCACCCCAGAAACCACCATTCTACTCTCTGCTTACATGAGTTCAACTATTTTAGATTCCACATATAAGTGAGATCATGCCGTGTTTGCCTTTCTGTGCCTGGCTTGTTTCACTTAGCATAACGTCCTCCAGGTGCATCCATATTGTCGCGTATGGTAGGACTCCCCTCTCTTTTTTTTTTTTTTTTTATTTTTGTTAGTCAAGGTCTCACTTGGCTGCGATTGTAAATTGTGCAGCTATAAACATTTGCGTGCAGATGTCTTCATTATAGAATGTCTTTTTTTCCTTTAGATAGATGCCTAGTAGTGGGATTGCTGGGAATCCTAGTAGTGGGATTGCTAGTCGTGGGAATATCAAATGATATTTCTATTTTTAGCTCTTTGAGGTATCTCTACATTATTTTCCACAGGGGTTGTACTAATTTGCAGTCCCACCAGCAGTGTAGAGTGTTCCAGTCTCTCCACATCCATGTCAGCATTTGTTATTTTGGGACTTTTTGATAAAGGCCATTCTCACTGGAGTTAGGTGATATCTCATTGTAGTTTTGATTTGCATTTTCCTAATAATTAGAGATGTTGAGAACTTTTTTAATATGTTTGTTGGCCATTAGTCTGTATTCTTTTGAAAAGTTTCTGTTCATGTCCTTTGCCCATTTATTGATGGGGTTTTTTGATTTTTTTTCTTGTTGATATTCTTAAGCTCTATATAGATTCTTGCTGTCAGCCCTTTATTGAATGTATGGAAAGCAAATTTTTTCTCCCAACATGTAGGTTGTCTGTTTGCTCTAACAATAGTTTCCTTGGCTGTGCAGAAGCTTTTTAATTTGATCAGGTCCCATTTGTTTATTTTTGTTGCTGCTGTGATTGCTTTGGGGGTCTTCATAAATTCTTTACTTAGGCCTATGTCTAAAAGAGTCTTTCCAACATTTTCTTCCAGAATTCTTAAGGTTTTGCATCTTGGATTTAAGTCTATTATCCATCGCGAGTTGATTTTTGTGAGAGGTGAGAGGTGGGGATCCAGTTTCAGTCTTGTGCATGTGGATATCCAGTTTTCCCAGGACCAGTTATTGAATAGAGATTTTTTTCCCCAGTGTATACTTTTGTCTGCTTTATCGAAGATAAGATGACAATATGAGGATGGTTTTATGTCTGGGATCTCCATCCTATTCCAAAGGTCTATATCTCTGTTCTTGTGCCAGTACCATGCTGTTTTGGTTACTATAGCTTTGTAGTAAAGTTTCAAGTCTGGCAGACTGATGCCTCCCAATTTGTTCTTTTTGCTTAAGATTGCTTTGGCTATACGAGGTCTCCTCTGGTTCTATATGAAGTGTAGAATTATTTTTTCTAAATCTATAAAGAATGATGGTAGGATTTCGATAGGTGTTGCATTAATTCTGTAGATCACTTGAGGAGGAATGGACATTTTAACAACACTGATTCTACCAATCCATGAGCATGGTAGGGATTTCCAGCTCTTTACATCTTCTACAATTTATTTTCGCAATGTTTTATAGTTCTCCCTATAAATATCTCTCATCTCCTTCATTAAATATATTCCTAAATATTTAATTTTCTTTAATGCTATTGTAAAGGTGTTGTGTCTTTGATTTGATTTTTGGCTTGACTGTTATTGACGTATATGAATGCCACTGATTTGTGTGCATTAATTTTGTATCCCGAGACTTTACTGAATTCATTCATCAATGCCAGGAGTCTCTTGGTTGAATCCTTGGGATTTTCTAGATATAATAGCAAATCATGAACAAAGAGTAACAGTTTGACCTATTCTGCCCTCATTTGGACACCTTAATTCCCTTCTCATCTGATTGCTCTGTCAAGGACTTCCAGCACTATGTTGAATACAAGTAGAGATAGTGGGCAACCTTGTCTGGTTCCAGTTCTAAGCAGGAATGCTTTCAAGTTTTACCCATCCAATATGATATTGGCTGTGAGTTTATTGTATATGGCCTTAATAATTTTAAGGAATGTCCCATCTATGCCTATTTTGTTAAGGGTTTTTATCATGAAAGTGTGCTGGATTTTATCAAATGCTTTTTCTGTGTCTATTGAGATAATCATATGGTCTTTGTTCTTGCTTTTATTTATGTGGTGAATTACATTATAGATTTGCTTTTGTTGAACCAGCCTTGTCTCTCTGGGATAAAGCCTACTTAATCCTAATGAATTATTTTTTTGATGTGCTGTTGGATTCTATTTGCTAAGATTTTGTTGACGATTTTTGCATCTATATTCATGAGGGATATTGGTCTGTAGTTTTCTTTTTTTGTTATATCCTTTCCTGGCTTTGGTATCAAGGTGATATTGGCTTTGTAGAATGAGTTGGGGTGGATACCATCCTCCTCAATGTTTTGGAATAATTTCTGCAGTATGGATATGAGTTCTTCTTTGGGGGTTTGGTAAAATTCAGGAATTCTATTTCCTCCTGTTTCAGCTTAGAGAGGTTGGGTGTTGCCAAGAATTTGCCCATTTCCTCCACATTTTGTAGTATTTGAGCATATAGATTTTTATAGTATTCAAAGATAATGTTTTGTATTTCCACGATGTCTGTAGTGACCTCTCCTTTTTCATTTCTGACTGAGTTTATTAAAGTCCTTTCCTTTCCAGTTCTTGTCAATCTGGCAAGAGGGCTATCAATTTTGTTTATCTTTTCAAAAAACCAGCTTTTCGTTTTATTGGTCTTCTGTATGGTTTTTTTATTCTCAATTTCATTTAATTCTGCTCTGATCTTAGTTATTTCTTTTCTTCTTCTAGGTTTAGAATTAATTTGCTCTTCCTTTTCCAGTTCCTTGAGGTGGTTTATTGGTTTGTTGATTTGTGAGCTTTCTGTCTTTTGGATGTGAGTAATTAATGCTATTGGTTTTCCTCTCAGGAATGCTTTTGCTGTAGCCCACTGAGTTTGATAACTTGTGTCCCCATTATCATTTAGTTCGAAGAGTCTTTTGATTTCCATCTGGATCTCCTCCTTGACCCAACAGTGATTCAGCAATAAAGTGTTTAATTTTCATGACTTTGTGAAGTGGTGAGTATTTCTGCTGAAATTGATCTCTAGTTTTATACCACTATGGTCTGAAAAGATACATGGTACAATTTCTATTTTTTCAATATGTTGAGGTCTGATTTGTGGCCTAGGATGTGGCTGAGTTTGGAGAAATTTCCATGAGCTGATGAGAAGAATGTATATTTGGCTTCATATGGGTAGAATGTTCTGTAGATGTCTTTTAGACCTATTTGTTCTAGAGCTCTGTTTAAGTCCATTATTTCTTTGCTTATTGTTTGTTTGGAGGATCTGTCCAATTCAGACAGTGGGATATTGAAATCCCCTGATACTATGGCATTACTATTTATCATGCTATTTAGATCAAACAGTGTTTGCTTTAGTATATCTGGGTTCTCCTGTGTTGGGTGCATAGATATAAAGAATTTTTACATCTTCTTGTTGGATTTTTCCTTTCACCATTATATAGTGACCATCTTTCCCTTTCTTTACTTTTACTATTTTAAAATTTATGCAGTCTGAAAGCAAAATTGCTACTCCCTCTCTCTTTTGGTTTCCATTTGCCTGGAAGTTTGTTTTCCAACCCTTGACCTTGAGTCTAAAAGCGTCTTTGTGGGTTAGATGCATTTCCTGGAGACAGCAGATACTTGGTTTATAATTTTTTATACACTCAGCCAGTCCATGTTTCTTCAAAGGACAAGTCAAGCCATTCACATTTATTGAGAGGATTCATATTTAGGGTAGATTTCTGTTCATATTGTTGAATAAATTCTTATTGTTTTATTTTATCTCTTAAGCCATTGTGGAATCTAGGTTCTGGACTTTAACTGTTGAATGATTTTAATTTGGTGGATGTCTATTGTGCTGTTCAGTGTATAATGCAGGTATGAGTACTTCATGCAGAGCAGGTCTGGTCTTTGCAAATTACATCAGTGATTGCTTGTGTGGTACAGTCTTTATTTCTCCCTCGTAGATGAAGCTAGTTTTGCTGGGTAAAGAATTCTAGGTTGGCAATTATTCTGTTTTAGAAGATTGAGGATGGGTCTCCAGTCCCTTCTGGCTTGTAGGGTTTCAGTTGAGAAGTCTGCAGTTAGTCTGATAGGTTTTCCTTTTTAGGTTATCTGTTGTTTTCATCTTATTGCTTGAAGGATTGCCTCTTTTGTGTTTACTTTGGCCAGTCTGATAATTATGTGACGTGGTGATTACCTCTTCATGTTGAGTCTCCCAGGAGTTCTGTTTGCTTCTTGTATCTGGATATCTAGGTTTCTGGCCTGGCAGGCATATTTTCCTCCAGTATTCTAAGAAATACATTTTCCAGTCCTTGTGTATTTTCTTCTTTCTCTCTAGGATGTCTGTAATTATTATATTTCATTTCTTTACATAATCTCACATTTCTTGTATGTTCTGTTCTTGTCTCTTGCTTCTGTGTTCTTTTTCTTCATCTGATTTGTTTAGCACATAGGCATTATCTACAGGCTCTGAAATTCTTTCCTCTGTGTGATCTATTCTATTTTTAAGGCTTTCCACTGTGTTTTGAAGTTTCTTGAATGCCTCTTTCATTTCCAGGATTTCTGTTTGGTTTTTTCGTAATATTTCAATTTCTTCAGAAAATTTTTCATTCATTTCCTGTGTTGTTCTTATGGCTTCTTTGTGTTGGGTTTCTATTTTCTCTTTAATTCCATTGAATTGCCTTACAATCTATATTTGAACTTCTTCCTCCTTCAATTTAATCATTTCATTTACATTAGTATCTGATTTTGAGGGTCTCATAATTTCTTTTGGGGGTGACTTTTCTCTCTGCTCTTTCATATTCCCTGTGTTCTTTTTCTGATTCTTTCTCGTCAGGGTATTTGATTGAGAACTGGGAGTGCTAGGACTGGTTTGTGCTTTTAACTTCAAGCCTCCAAGGGACATTCCTTGACTGTGGTGGAAGGAATCCCTTTGTTCTTTTATTTCCTTAAAGGTATTTTGGCAAGTTGAGTTACCTCTGACCTGTTGTCTTCATTTCTTGCCAGTAGAGATTAGTGAGTTTGGTCCCCCAGCTTAAGCTCCCACTTGGTGAGTGGCACATGTGTGTATAAGGCCACTGCCTTCTAATAGCTTGAGATGGAGGGCACTGTGTTTACCTGTGGGGTTACCCTCTCTGCCGTTGGTTGTAGACTGTGTGGAGGAGCCAGGTATCGAGGTAATCCCATATCTCTGTATTGGTTTCTTGTCCCTGGGTGAGCAATACTAATGCCCCAATCTTTAGGAAGGGTCTTGCCACTCCTGAGGGTTACTTGGACCCTATTCCCCTTTAAAATGGTGGTAGGGGCAAGACAGATGGCATCTGCTGCCTACCAGCCTGGATGTGTGTGCTTCCATAGTTGCTTGATCTGCCGCTAGGGTGAGCTGCTAATATGTTATTCAGGCTTCTTCCACCATGCTTGGGAGCCTGCTCCTGATGGGAGGGATTACTTGGTGCACCTTCTGGGGCCTCTGGCCAGGATTTTCCTTCCTTGACCACAAACCCCACTGTCGGCAGGAGCCCGGATGCGGAGAGCAGGTCCTAGAGTTATGATCGTGTTAGATAAACTAAGCCAGTCTGGCAGGCCGAATCACTGGGCTGCCAATAATTGGTGTGCCAAGGCCCTGCAGATTTATGCCAGTCACACAGAGAAAGTGGCTTTTCTTGCTTCTCCCTACCTCCAAGGGCGGAGCCCACTATTCTCTGTGCAAAAGTCTCTGCACTAGGAGAGGGGTGATGCCTGAGACCACCCAGCGCCCCAGTGCCTAGGAATCCCACAGGTAGTGGCCTCCCACGGCTGGAGAACGTGCATTGTGGAGAAAGACTCAAAATTCACCCATGGATACAGGCCCGGCTAGCTGACAGTAGGTCGCGGAAGGGCGGAGCCTGTCACGCCCAGAGCGAGAGTTCCCGGGCTGGAGGAGGGGTGCTGTCCGAAACCCTAGTGCACCACAGCATCTGGGTTGTGGACCCCAAAAATGGCAGCCACCCACCCACAGAGCACCAGCGCTGGGGGTGACTGTTCAGGAGTTGGCGGATGCCGGATTGGGGAGTTGAGTCATTGGTACACCTGCTGTCTCTTATGTGTCACCCTCCCGCAGTCTCCCGCCTGTCTGACAGGAGGTCTTGCTCTTTCTGACCTGCCCTGAACCCGTCTAATTGTCAGTGGTTTCCAGGGTAGAGCTCCCTTTTCAGTGTTTTGGACCCGTTGACCACCAGAGATGAGGTACTTGTCTCCTAACTCCCTCCAGCGGTAGCTCAGACCAGTCCCTCTCTGCCCAGTGCAGGCCTAGCACAGAGCACGGGGGAGTTCTAGATGTTTCCCGCTATCATCCCCTCTCCACAGAGCCTGCCGTCTCGTGCTGCGACTTTTGCACCAACTTCAGGCATATCCCTGTCTGAGTGGGTGTGGAGGTCAGTGGGGTTTCAGGGCATCCTCCTGTGGGTAGGATTCCACTGAACCCGCTGGCCGGGCGCTGCAGCCGTCCCATACTCTGTTCTCTATTGTTTATCTCGTACTCTCCAGACTTTGCTATTGTATCTCCCATTCACCTTTTTTTCCCTGTGTTGTGTGTCCCACATTGCTTCTCTGCAGTTTCACAGCGCTGTTCTTGCGGGGGAGCAATCCACTCATGTGTAGCAGACCAAATTCTTCACCTCTTTTTCTGGGAGCAGCGAGCCAGGAGGTCACCTCTCCTCTGCCATTTTTCACCCCCTTGTTTGTCTTTTTTATAATTGCCATTCTAATAGCCGTGAGGTGATATTATGGTGATATTATGGTGTTGAGTTGTATTTTCCTGATAGTGATGTTGAACACTTTTTCATACACCTCTTGACCAGTTGTATGTCATTTTGAGAAATATCTATTCAGGTCTTTACCTCATTTTTTAAATTTGGTTATTTTCTCTTGAGTTGTTTGAGTTCCTTATCTACTTTAGATTTGACCTCTTATCGCATATATGGTTTGCAGATTTCTTCTCCCATTCTGTACGCTTCCTTTCCTCTCTGTTGACTGTTCCCATTGCTGCACAGAGCTTTTCAGTCTGATGCAGCCCCATTTCTCCACTTGCGCTTCTTTCCCCAAGCTTTTGGTGTCATTCCCAAAAAGTCATTGCCCGGACCAATGTCCTGAAGCTTTTTCCCTATGTTTTCTTCTTATAGGTTTATGGTTTCAGGTCTTACATTTAAGTCTTTTAATTTATTTCTAGATGATTTTTGTATATGGAGTGAGATAAGGGTCTAATTTCATTTTTTTGCATGTGGATATCCAGTTTTCGCAGCACCATTTATTGAAGAGCTGCTTTCCCCATTGTGTTCTTGACATCCTAGGTGAAGATCGGTTGACTCCAAACATGTAGATTTATTTTTGGACACTCTATTTTGTTCCATTGGTCCATGTGTCTGGTTTTATTCAGGTACCATACTGCTTTGATTATGTAGCTTTGTAAAATATTTTTAAATGAGGATGTGTGACGCCTCTCCAACTTTGTTTTTAAAATTCCTTTGACTGTTCAATATTTTTTTTTATTTTTCTATATTTAATTTTAGGATTGTTTCTTTTCCGTTTATGTAAAGAATGCCATTGGGATTTTGATAGGGATCACATTGACTCTGTAGGTCTCTTCATGTGGTATGGACATTTAAACAATACTAATTCTAGCTGGGCGTGGTGGCTCACGCCTGTAATGCTAGCACTCTGGGAGGCCGAGGCGGGTGGATCGCTCAAGGTCAGGAGTTCGAGACCACCCCGTCTCTACTAAAAAAAAAAAAAAATATAAAGAAATGAACTGGACAACTAAATATATATATATATATATATATATATATATATATATATATATATATAAATTAACCAGACATGGTGGCGCATGCCTGTAGTCCCAGCTACTCGGGAGGCTGAGGCAGAAGGATTGCTTGAGCCCAGGAGTTTGAGGTTGCTGTGAGCTAGGCTGACGCCATGGCACTCTAGCCCGGGCAATACAGTGAGACTCTGTCTCAAAAAAAAAAAAAAGAATATCTGACAAATAATTAAAAATAAACGTAATAAAGAGGTTCAACAAGCTCAGGAAAGTAATGGTTGAACAAAATGAGAATAACAGAAAGATAGAAACCATAAAAAAAGAACCAAACAGAAACTTTGGAGTTGAAGAATAACTGAATTGCAAAATTCATGAGAGGGGTTCAGTAGCAGACTTGATCAAGTAAAAGAAAAGAGTCAGCAAACTCAAAGTCATTTGAAATTACCAATCAGAGGAGTAAAAGAAAAAAAGAATGAAAAAGAGCAAAGAAAGACTAAGGGAGTTATGGGACATCTTCAAACAGATCAATATACACATTATGGGAGTCCAGATAAAAAAAGAAAGGGGAAGAAAGCTTATTTGAAGAAATAATGGAGGAAAACTTCCAAAATTTGGGGAAAGAATGGACATCTAGATTCAAGAAGCTAGCATGAACCAAATAGCAGGAACCCAAAGAAGTCCACACTGAGACACAATATAATGAACTCGTAAAAAGTCAGAAAAAGCCGGGAACTATGGAGCATGCCTGTAGTTCCAACTACTCAGAAGTCTGAGGCAGGAGGATCACTGGAGCCCATTTCGAGCCCAGTCTGGGCAACATATTGAGATCTCCTCTCTAAAGGAAAAAAAGTAAAAAACCCATGGCACAGTGAGAAGTGCCCATTTGCAAGCCAAGGAGAGAAACTTCAAAAGAAACTAAATCTGCCAACACCTTGATCTTGGACTTTTAGCCTCCAAAACTGTGAAAAAATTGATTTCTGTTGTTTAAGTCACCCAGTCTGTGGTATTTTTTTATGGTAGCCCTAGCAAATTAATATAGCATATAATCAAAATTAGGATTCCCAAGCCCTGCCCTAAACATTCTGGATTAGAATCTCTAGGATTGGGCACTGGCAAATGCATTTTTTAACAAGCCCTCCAGGAAATTCTGATGCACACTGAGGGTAAAGATTCCTACTTTCTACACTAAAATAATTTAGTGGGGTAAGCAATTTCTACAGAAATCAAACAAGATAGGGAGGACTGCAAGCAGCAGCATAGGGAAATTATTCTAATATGTGGGATCTCTTATTATCCTAGCCAAATTTCACCCATTTTTTTCTATTAGTTTCAAGGCAGCATTCCAGAAATGAAAGGATACTGGGTGTGGCATGGATCCATGAGCTCGGGGAATTGTGTGACACTGGTATGAGCTACATTAAAGAAATTATCACTGGAAATTTATAATGGAATATATTTGAGTTATCTTTGCAGCCATGAATATCTTTATAATTATTTTGTTTTAAAAAGTATGCTTCTCTGGTTCGTATTTATATCCTTTGATAAAGGTAATTATTTTTCCAGAAAGAAATTGTCAAAAATCAAAGACAAAGAGAATTTAGAAAGCAGCAGGAAAAAGAAACTCATCACATATAACAGAGCCCCCATGAGAATATCAGAGGATTTCTCAGCAGAAATCCTGCTGGCTAAGAATGGAATGATACAATTCAAAATGCTGAGAGAAAAAAATGCCAACCAAATATATCAGCAAGACTGTTCTTCAAAAATGCAGGAGAAATAAAGATTTTTCCAGATAAGCAAAACCTACGGAGTTCATCATCATTAGACCTGCCTTATAAGAAATGTTAAAGGGAATCCTTCAGGTAGAAGTGAGAGGATGTTAGACAGCAATACATAAGCATATAAAAATATAAAGCTCACTGGCAGAGGCAAATACAGAATACTATAATATTTTTTTATTTTTATTTTTTATTTCGGAGTACTATGGGGAATACTGTAATATTCTAACAGTGGTATGCAAATCACTTTAAATTTTGGCATAGAAGTTAAAGACAAAAGTATAAAAATAACCACAACTCTAAGAATTTAATTGATATACAACATAAAAAGATATAATTTTGGCCGGGCGTGGTGGCTCACGACTGTAATCCTAGCACTCTGGGAGGCCGAGACGGGCGGATTGTTTGAGCTCAGGAGTTCGAAACCAGCCTGAGCAAGAGCGAGACTCCGTCTCCACTAAAAATAGAAAGAAATTAATCGGACAACTAAAAATATATAGAAAAAATTAGCCGGGCATGGTGGCGCATGGCTGTAGTCCCAGCTACTCGGGAGGCTGAGGCAGAAGGATTGCTTGAGCCCAGGAGTTTGAGGTTGCTGTGAGCTAGGCTGACGCCACGGCACTCTAGCCCAGACAACACGGTGAGACTCTGTCTCAAAAAAAAAAAAGAAAAAAGAAAAACACTATAGATCAAATGGACCTAACACATACACAGAACATTCCACCCAGCAACAGAATACACATTCTTCTTAAGTGCACAGGGAACACTCATTCTCCAGGATAGATCACATCACAAAATAAAACTTAAGAAATTTAAGACTGAAATCATGCCAAGAATATTTTCAAACAAAAATAGGATAAAACCAGAAATTAACAGCAGAAAGAAAACTGGAAAACTCACAAATAAGTGGAAATTGAACAACATAATCTTGAACAATCAATGGGTGAAACCAGAAATCAAAAAGGAAATTAGAAAATACCTTTAAGAAAAAAACCTAAAACCCAACATATAAAAAAATTATGCTGTGCAATAAAAGCAGTACTTAGAGGAAAGTTTACAGTGGTGAAGGATTAAAAATGAATAAAGACGGGGGGGGGGAGAAGGAAGAGAGAGGTCGCCCAACGGGTACAAAGTTACATTTAGAAAGAAAAAGTTCAGGTGTTCAATACATGGTAGGGTGACTATAGGTAATAACAATGATAGCTAGAAAAGAAGATCTTGAAAGTTATCACTACAGAGAAATGATAAAGGTTTGAGGTGATGGACATGCTAACTACCCTGATTTGATCATTGTACAACGTACACTCGTGTTGAAACATCACACTGTACCCCATAAACATGTACAATTATCATGTGTCAATTATAAACAAAACGAAGAATAAAGAGCTCAAGATACTATGTGAAACCGCGAAAGGCATTAAACAAGACTTAAGAACAGGGAGAAGGGGCGCCCAGAGGGAGCTGGGCTAACACCCCCTGGGACAGAGGGGAGATCTGAATTGGGACTCACACGATGATTGATCGTTCAACCAGATATTACCAGACCAGCACACAGGAAGTTCACCAAAGGATGAACCTGACTTTTCTTAGCTGCAAGATCGGGCTCTCCTTGGCTCTGCCCTTGCCCTGGGCTGTCGGGCAGTTGGACGCTCCCTACGGACTCGAAGACCACAGAGGAAGACAAAACTCAGTCCCCGCTGCCCAGATCCTAGCCTAGAACCTCCGCCCTGCTCACCCGCGCCAAGGTAGAGAAAACGGTGGCCACAGCCATTTTTCCGAACTTGCACCGGAAACCTGCTGCCTGGCCACTTCCGGGAAATCCCCGCCGCCGGTCCGGGAGACTTCGGCCGCCGCGGAGGACCTGAACCGGAAGATACGTCCCTGCGTATGGCGGAAGTGGCGGTGCGTATGACGCCGGCGGCGGGGGGGCGGGACCTGAGGCGGAGAGCGGTTCGCGCGCTTCGGGCCTAGTCCGGACTCGCCGCTGCCGCCGCCATATTCCCGGTAACGGGGGCGCGCGGCCGGGGGCCGCCTGAGCCGGAAGAGGGGTCGGGGCCGGCGCCGAGGCGGGGAGGGGGTCGGTTGAGATGGGGCGGTCGGAGTCGGCGGGCGGAGGGAGGCGCGGGCCTTTGAGGGAGGGGACCGAGGGCGCCGGGCCGGGTCTGTGGGGAGGGAGCGGGGCGGGCCTAGATGGGGGCGAGGACTGGGCCCGGGTCGGGAGCAGAGGCGGCTGGAGTTTCCGGACCCACAGAGGCTCTGGCTGAGGCCGTCTTGGGGCCTAGGCAGGTGCGGCGGACAGGGGCTGCGGGCTTCGCCGCGGTCGTTCTTCGCAACGCGGTCTGAGGGCCGCTGGGAGCCGAGGCCTGGACTTTTCCGTCGCGCCACAGGCAGCTGCGACACCGACGCGGCGCAACCCGGGCCGGGCCGGAGGGTGATGGGCAGCGAGCCCCGCGAGCCCCGGCGGCCTGGGAGAGCGGGGGGCGGCGCGAGGCCGGGGGCGGGGCGGAGCGGGTGGGGCCGAGCTTGGGCTGCCGGGATGCTGCGTCTCTGGAGATGGGAGGTTGGCAACCATTGCCTTCCTCCCAGCCCGGGACCCTCATGCCTTCTAATTCTTGTCCTTTTCTGAATACTGCAGTGGCATCTTTCTTACTTTGTCCATTCTCCCGGCTCGAGATCTTCGTTTCGGAGCCATGTCAGAAGGAGTGGACTTGATTGATATATACGCTGACGAGGAGTTCAACCAGGTGAGGGGTCATCAGGAGCTTTGGGATTTTCCTCGATCAGCTAAGGAATTACTTCCAGCAAACTTGCAGTGGTTTCGAGCCGTGCCAATTGCTGGCTGTCCCAGTCCTACACTTGAGCACTCCTCTGTCAGGTCTAAAATTTTCCCCCAGCAGAGACTTTAAAGACTGCTCACCATTCCGCTTCATGTTAATTCGAACCTCCAGGCTTAACTTTAAAGGCTGTGATTTAAGAGTACATAAAAATCAGGTGTAACAGAATGGTGAATCAACCTGTGGAACTTGCTCCCCCAGGAAGCCAAAGTTGGATGTCAGTCTCCTCAAAGACTAACCACACTTAAAAACCGGAATTTGCTACAGTATTTATTAATGAGGACAATGTCAATACCTGTTCCTTTATATGATTCTCTCAGACTGCAACTGGAGAAATGTAGTCCCCTCCCCTGTAAGGGTAAAGAGGCACAGTAAAAAAGATACTTTAACGTTTAGTTTCAGCTCCATTCCAATTGTTTTTAAGTTTTACTTACTTTTATAAGTAGCTTGACTCCAGTCATGAGAAGTCCATAGGCATTTTGGTAAAATAAATTTTATTGATGAACCTTACCGTTTCTAGGAAGAAATGAAGGGTAAAGACATTAGACAAACCATTTAAAAGGCAGGCGTAGACCAACTTGCTTACCCTAACTTGGGTTTGTTGGTCCTTGATATTTTTGTTGTATCAGCATTATACATAAATTCCCCTTGAAACAATAATCTATACAGTTCAGTTTTGCCATCTTGAGGTCAAATCTCAAAGTCTTTATTTAAAACTTACTAAGATCTTACCTGGGTTATTTTCAGCATCATTGTACTTACATAAGCTGGTTCTTCCCATTGACATCTTCCAGTGGGTACACATAAGGACCTGGAAGGAGCATGTAATGAATGGGCTAGAGAAGGAAAGTGCTCTGGTTGGGGTTTGACTTTGATATGAAGCAACAGAAGAGGCTGATAAATGCCATTTTTTTTATATAAGTTAATATTTAAAAAAATTTTTTTGATACATTATGGCTTTTTAACACGGAGATTTTAAAGTGTACACAGAGGTAGAATAGTGTAATGACATCCTACCCATTATACAGCTTCACCAGTTATACTTAATAGCAGTTTTCCTGTGTCTCCTGGTAAACTGTGGAGTCATCTAAATTTGGCTGTTGATTGTCTTAAATATATGAAAAAGATTTTTTAATTTCAAACAAGTCAGATATTTATGGGTAAAAGGGCAAGGTATAGTATATTAATTTATTAACAAAACCATTGCTTTTCTGAGTTTTCTATATTCCTTTGAGTCAACTTTTACTACTTTTTGCAAATTACAGGGTTTTATTTTTCAAGAGAACAAAAAAAGAAGACTCCCTTAATTCCATTGTTGTTAATGAAAAACTTTTTCCCCCAAATTCTTATCTTTGGGTTGATAACAACACTGCTGGTTCACTTTGGGAAATAGACAGAACAGGGTCCTTAACCACAGGCCACATTTAGTCTGACAAAATGAGATTTCATAATTTCTTAAGCAATAAAATTTGTAGGTCAGACAGAACACACACAGGCCATGTCCAGTGGTCACTGTTTTGTCACAGTAGAAGTTACTGGCCTCAGCAATTTTTCTCTGGTCTCTTTAGTTTAAAAGGACTTTTTTATGGGCCTAAGACTGGCCAAAGATAGGTGGACTCCAGTAGACATTTATACCAAACAGGCAATATTTGACATTGGGCAAGTTGAAGAAAGTATGGATTTTGAATATCGTATGTTTTATGGAAGGTGAGGAGAGTGGCACTCGCCCCCTCCGCACGCACACACACACAAATGTGTTAATTTTTGGCAAAGTTGATTTTAGTGTAATCTGAAAGTTGCTAAAGAAATGATAAAAACTTCGTCTGACTAGAATTGTTAGAAGCTGGCTTAGACTGAAGGCAGCTAGTAAAATTGTTTTAGAATGTTTTAAGAGTGTTATTAATTCCTCCGAAGCTGGCCCATGCACGAGAACCCCCTTGTGTGCACTTTGTTCCTTCAGGAAAATTAACATTTTTCTTAGATGGAATCCTGTGGTGCTTATTCCCTGATCTCTTACAGCATGTGCTGCAAAAGCCTCTTTGACAGAGCTACATTATTTCTCTTTGGGAGTCCTGGGATTCCCAGGACTCCCAAATTTAGATGACTCCACAGCGGCTCCACAGCGGCTCCCTTGGGCTAGGGAGAAAAACTCTGGAAAGGTGACTGAGAGCTGTCACTCTGCTGAATGGTTCATCTCCGTTTCTTTTCTTGCTGAGACAGGCTTTGCACAGTATGCCCAGTTCTCTTTGTTGCTTCCATCAAGAAGTATTTATTGAGCTACTTCTGTTCGCTAAGCACTTTGCCAGGCCTAGTGAGGTAAAAGGAAAAAAAGTGTATCCCTGTTCTTAAAACAGGTTCCAGTCCTGATGGGTTGGGGGTGATGGACAGTGATAATGTAGGGTAACGAGTACAGTGATGGGGAAGGAGGGTGTGAGGTGAGGACTGTGAAAATGGTCATGGTAAAGCCAGAAACTTTAATTGAGCCTTGGTTGCAATGAAAAGAAACAATGGTATCAAGTTGGTTGCTTTGAGATTAATCCTAGGCTAGTTATTTACCTCAGTCAGTTATCAGGAAGAGGGGACTGGATAGGAACATTGAGCATACAGGTGAGGAAGATATTATTTGACTTGAAAATCACACAAGTTCTCTTTTGTTTACAAAGAAGCAGTCACAGTTCTTTCTGTGCTATTGAACACAAAATTCTTCTGAGATTTTCATTCAGTATTAAATAGATATTTCCTGTTTGATCTCCCTGGAATGAAACTTTCAACATCAGTGCCTGTAAAACATTGTACTTTTGTCTTGATTTGTAGAATTAGGTTTTGCTTTAACCTAATCTATCACTGCATAAATGACCAGAAACACCTCAGGCCTTTATCTATTTTTCTGTCTATACCAGCTGAATAAGTAAAATGAATTGGTGATGCTAGCAGATTTAAATCCAAATACTACTTGATACCTTGTTTCTTCAGTAGAACCCTCAAAAGGCCTGCCTGTGCAGTTCCCACCAACCTTTTTGAAATGAGGCTCTATGGCCCAGAGAGACCATTTGAATTTGTGACAATTTTGGATTGATTGAATCCTTTTGTTTCTTTAAGTAGTAATCATACACCAGGGTCCACCAGAATGAAGTCTGTTCTTTAAGGGATCTTAAGAGTAGATTGGTTGCCTAAGCTTACAGTATGAAGGATTTCCTAGTGATGTATTTGGTCTTTGAGCTGTCCAAATCTGCATGTGCATTACTCAGTTTTCAGTGATAATTTTTGTATTACAGCCTTCCATATCTGTGAATCACAGATACTGCATGGAAGGAACCTCAGTTTGTTTCCATTGACTATCCAAGATGGGGTATTTTCTTATTTGCATTTGAAAATCCTTGATTTAAAAAAAAAAAAGAACTTTGGTATGAAGTAGTGCTCTTTAAGGATGAGGGCATTGGATGGGAAAAAGTGACTTAGAAGACTTTCTCTACCTCGAACCACAAGGATAACTCACCGTACCTGGTACATGAATAGATAAGTGATTTGTCTAGCGTCGGGATGGTTTGAGACACAAGAGCTGTGCAGTATTTTATGGAGGTTACCTACACACAGTGTCAAGTTATTAGTCCTGTCTGACCTCACCTTACTCAATTTATTATACACCCTGTATTCTCCAGTGTAGCTTCTTTCCCCATTCTTCACATGCTTTCCCTTTTTAATGAAAGATTCTTATTTATATGTTTGATTACTAGAACAGTCTTCCTGTGCTTATTGCTCCACTGATTCCTTTTCTTGTTTTTAAGTTGCCTCTAAAAAGTTTACTCTCTTTCCCTGGGCCCTCCTGGCGAACAGTGTACAAGAAGAAGTTTACTCTCTTTTGCCATTTCTAATGTTTTTACAAGGTTTAAGCCTTCTTCTTTGGGGTTTGTTAGACTATTTATAATAATTGAAATTGTTTACATGCTTCAAGAAGTAGAATCCTTTCCCCTTCATTATCAGAACAATCCAAGATCATAGTGTATTTTCTTCTGTTGTACTTAAGATTAACTGAGAAACTAAAAGATTGTTTCTAAAGGTTTGTGATGATGTGAGGATTACAGAAGGTCTAAGAGTAAATTTTGTACTGAGTCTCTCCTCTCTAGTACCCCTTCAGGATCAGCAGTTCTTGTGATGGTATTGAAGGGGGAAAATTATTGGAGCCCCCTGTCCTGAGTTGCATTAGAGGAACTGACTGTTTCTTTAAGGAACTAGACAAGTTACCTAACTTAGGTACCTCCTTTGTTCTCTGTTTTAAAAGATATCATTGACATGAACAAGCTGTAGTTTCCTTAAAACTCTTTGAACTTCTGACTGTCTTGGTCATTTTAGCAGCAGCCTCTTTAGCACTGTTTTAATGTTTTGTCTGATTCTTGTAATAAAAATACTTGTGTGACCCTTAAAATAAAAAGATTTCTCTGAGATAATTACATTGTAAAATCTGAAACATTAAGATCCCATATAGCAGTTGTTGCAGTTATGGTTTTAGGGGTTTTAGGGGTTTTAGTATTTAATAATATATCACATAGGCAAAATGTATATTTCCCGCATTTTCCAGAATACACATTCATATTGTAAATTCCTACTGTAACAGCTTATAATATAAGTGCTTGTCCTATTGTTTTCTGTTTTCTGGCCTTTATATTTTAGACAACTTTATCTGTTTTTGTATATCATTGATTATCTTTGTTGTCTCCTAGATACCTGTCCTGGTGGTCTATTGGGTTTGCATGTCATTTGAGAAATGGAATTTAGAAAACCCCCAAAGTTATTCCCTTCCCTTTTACTTTTGTTTTTAATGTTTCTTTGATGGTTATTAGAAAGATGAGATTGTGTACTATGAGCTTTAAAGCCTCCCTAAGTCATTTGTATAAACCAAAAGGTTTAAATCAGTAACTCCCTGACTTTTTGCATTTTGGTACCCACTTTAACATGCTTTCCCCCTGCTTTCTATTTCTGAATAAAATTACTCTATTTCTTACTAAATAGAATAGTGAGTTTTTTGTAACTCTTCATTTTAGAAATAGCATAAGATGTTGAAAATAAATTTCCATTACTGTATCTCGGATGTGGTCTTTAGAAGCTGATTTCATTGATAACAGTAGCACATGCATCTCCTTATACATCCTTACTTTGCTTGCTTAATCATCTTGTGCCTTTTGATTCTCACAGGTGGCTAAAGCTAAAAAACATTACGGACTACTAACAGGGTCTTGGGAGAAAAACCTATATAAACATAACTAAGTGATACTATTTCAAAAGAAAATTTTTCCTACCTTGATTCCCAGAGTAGGACAAGGAAGTTTTGTACTTTCTTTTACAAAGTATTCGACTGTGGATTCTGAATCAACTAGAGTGAAACAGAATGAACAAAATGAATAGTATGCAAAACCACCTTTGCCAACCTCTCATGTCTTAGGACCCAGAGTTCAACAATACAGATCAAATTGACCTGTATGATGATGTGTTGACGGCCACCTCACAGCCTTCAGATGACAGAAGCAGCAGCACTGAGCCACCTCCTCCTGTTCGCCAGGAGCCATCTCCCAAGCCCAACGACAAGACCCCTGCAATCCTGTATACCTACAGTGGCCTGCGTAATAGGCGAGCTGCCGTCTATGTGGGCAGCTTTTCCTGGGTGAGTGTGGGTAACCAAAATGGGTGGGCTGGAGGGAGAGCACTGGGAGGTGATGGCATTTTCAGATACACTGTTGCACTGCTTTGTGCTCTGATGGGGTTGGATTTCTTTTTCCTGGGATCAGGTTGGATTGATCTCTGAAAGAGAACTATCCTGAGGACGTACTGGTGCCGAAGAAAGCAATGATTAAGTGGGTAGTTGCTTTTTCTGCCATCTTGTTACTGCCCCTGACCCTGGGGCTTTATGTCTAGCAGAGTCATCTGTGGGACGAGATTTCAGAGTGAACACCTTGAACTCTTGGTGGTCATTAGATGGTCCTGTGATAATGGTGGGTGATGGGGATCAAAGACCTTGATAGCTCTAGTGCACTTGGGGTAGGTGGTGACTGTTGTTCTACAAAAGTTATTGTGTGACATGTTTTTGGGCTGGTGGTGGGGATGGTTTTTCCAAATTAGGAAATGTATATATTGAGGGGAAAGTTCTGGCAGTGGTCAACTCTAGCCTGTCAGATCTGTAATTAATAGTTGCTAGCAATCAGTGTTTGAACTGATGATCAGCCAGCCCAAATGGCAGTCAAAGTTGAAATAGATTTTAATCTTTTTAATCACTATAAATGGGGATTGGGGGTGGGTGGGTTTGGAATTCTCTATGGGTGAGAACAGAAAGAAAAGTCTGTACTAATTGAGATATTGCTGGGCTTTTGGGTTTCCTTTTGGGAGGTCATGGTTGACTAGAATCCTAGGTTTGGGAGCTGGGTTTGGGATGTTCAGGTCGGGGCTGGGGGTGTAGCTCTTGACATTTCTTCCTTTTCCATCTTGCCGGCCCCAGTGGACCACAGACCAGCAGCTGATCCAGGTTATTCGCTCTATAGGAGTCTATGATGTGGTGGAGTTGAAATTTGCAGAGAATCGAGCAAATGGCCAGTCCAAAGGGTGAGGTCTGGATTTGAGAAGCCCTTTTAGTTTGTAACTATTGGGATAACAGATCTGCATTATATTTTGGCCCTGGATTTTAAGCCCTCCCACCCTGGCCCAGCTTATTGCCTTGGTTTTGGCAAACTGCATTAGAGTGGAACCCAGCACAATGTAGTAGAACATCTATCTGTTGAGGGGCAAAGAACACTGATTCTTAATTCCAAAAAAATGGGAAGATTATAGGCTGTCTTTTTGTTGTTCATAGTGCTGTGTGTGTGTATGTATGTTTAATTTAGCAAGATGTCCTTTGCTTTACCTAGTTTCACTAAAAGTGGAAGAGAATTTTTGTGTTCCTCTTCTGGTTGTCTGGTAGATTTCACTCATTTAAAATTTTTCTTCCTCAAGGTATGCTGAGGTGGTGGTAGCCTCTGAAAACTCTGTCCACAAATTGTTGGAACTCCTGCCAGGAAAAGTTCTTAATGGAGAAAAAGTAGATGTGAGGCCGGCCACCCGGCAGAACCTGTCACAGTTTGAGGCACAGGCTCGGAAACGTGAGTGCGTCCGAGTCCCAAGAGGGGGTACGTGGAGACCATCTGTATGAAGGGGGGGAAGTCTGTGGGTTTGTTTTCTGTAGTGTAGGCTCAGCCTACAATGTGGAGGAGTTTGAGGGAGGGTTATGGTGGTTATGGGTGGTGGCGTGGTCAACAGGTTGTCCAAAAAATAAGGTTTATGTAGAAGAAAGAGCACTGTGCTGCGAGTCAGGTAGGTTCAGATTATAGTTTGGTTCTGCCACTAACTCATTGTGTGACCTTGGGCAAGTCACTTTACTGCTGAGGGCCTGTTTCCCCATCTGAACTAGATACATGATGTTTAAAGTTCCTCTCAACTCCAAATTCTGTGTTTCTATCTAAAAATAGGAATACAGTGAATGTGCTTAATTTTAAAACATGCCTCTATAAATTATCAAGAAGCAGCCACCCTAAGATGTAACTAGGATATGTAAAGGTGGTTGTAATCTTGTCATAAACATACATTGGAAGGGTGCTCTGTAAGAAATCAACCAAAAGGAGTGTTGGAGAATACGAAGTTAGCAGTGTTTCTCCAGCTTTGTCCAGGGGAAAGGGTGCTCTTTTGATTACCAAATATTTTAGTCTGCTTGGCAAGTATATCCCATTAGTAAAGAAAATTGCAATGTACTACCTTAGCTTGATGACAGTATCACTTAAGTTTATCTTACTCCCTTTATTCTGACGCTGTACTCACCAAGCCACCTTCTGATACTAATTTGGTTTCCCAACTAGGCTCTCCTACTGGGAAGAGAATGCGCTGACCAGCCGACACAAGTATTCCGGTCTGCTTGGCAGTTATATTTCTCACTGTAAATTAATAAATTGGTATTCTGGTTTATGAATCAGTCTCTTGTGAGTTTGGTTAGCATGAATCAGTCTCCTAGGGTCCGATCACCCCTGGGTGAACTTGTTAAAATCAAGTTTCTGAACCTGCGAAACCTGAGGACCAGACCTTGGATTGTCCTGACCTCACAAGGTGCAGCCACCCTGCAAGGCCCTGCCTGAGACAGCCAGCCACCTTTACTTTTCTTTTACTACAGTGGGAGGAAAAGTTGCATCACCCACATTCTGTCACTGCTGAGGTCCAGCTCTCAAAATAATGCCTTATATTGAATGGGTGTATCCTCTAGGTAGAAATAATGGCCACTTCTCTCTTGCATAGAAACAGCTGTTCTTTTAACTGGATTGAGAGCCTAGGTGGATTTGCTGTGAGCTCCTATTGCTCCACGTTAGAAGGCACGCATTTTTATTCCTAGACAACTTTTCAAGTCCTTTCTGCTTTGGAGTCTCTCTAATTCTTTAAGCCCTCTTCTGACTTTCCTAAGGTGCATAATTTTATAGCTACGTTAGTGGTACCATTCCTACCTCTGCTTAGCTGTTTACTCCGCACTGTTACCTTTGTTGACTGAAAAGATGATGGTGACTGAGTGCTGTTTTTCTGCTCTGTCATATTGCTGGACTTGGGCTCTGTTAATTCACTAAGTAAAGCTGGTGGGCTTGCTCTGCTTAAAAATGGTTGCCTGTCTTGGGACTTGTAGCCATAGATACAAAACAGAACACTTGCAGATGTGGAAACAGTAGCTAGGAAGGTGGTTAACTGGCAGAGGATCACCCTTGCCTGAAACCTCTTCTGTCTTCAATTTGAGAGAATTTGAGGAGGAGCAGGTTGTGATGAGTTTGAGACAAAGAGCCAGAGGGTGCTTTCACAAGCACTGGCAATATTCTGTAATAGAGAAATCAAGGTGGTTGTCAGGGTAGTTGATCCCACCTTAGGCTTTACTCAGGAGTTGGGATTAACTGTCAAGTTTTAGTTTAAGTAACACTCTTCTTTCCCCCCACAATTGCTGCCAGTGGCATCTTTCCACCTCCAGGACTCCCAAAGCCATATTATCTTGTTCTTGTGTTGCCTTCCACATGAACAGGCTTAGACTGGTAAATTGGAAAGAGGGAACAAGTTTAACCAAGTGACTTAACGATGTCAGAAGCCATGTGTCCAGCTATATAAAACATACTCTGAGCCCATTGTGCACCACACCATTATGCCATGCTGTTGTTCCTGGTAGGCTACCCTGAGAGGTAAAAAAATTTAGGCCATTGAAATGCAGTGGTAGTTCCCCAGATTCAAGGTGTATTTCATATCAGACTTTGGCCAAGAGTCCTTGCCATCAGCTGTGTGCCATCTGCTCATTCTTTGGGCATATCTTTTCTAGGCTTATCTCCCATTTTCTCTTTTTTCTCACTTAACCTCCAATCTTCTACTCTTCACGTGTGTCTCTTTCCTACCCCAATTACCAGTTTTGGTATGTGGATAGAAATGCCATCCATTTCCTGCCCTTCCCTCTTTCCCCCCAAATTCCCTAGCCGAAGCACTCTGGCAAAAAGAACATCACAGTGTGCTATGATGGAGAAGGTCAACTAGTACTAGTCAAAGGAGAAAGACCCTGAAACTCTTCAGGGGATGTGATTTCAAGTCAGCTGGAATCCATCCGAGCATCAGCAAACGCACTTCAATACTGTCATTTCATCGTGGGTTATTAGGATCTTGCTGCATTTAAAAATAGAAAACAAATAGAAGGATAAAGTAAAGCACTTTGAGAGTTCTGGGTGAAGAGTGTTCTTTGACAGGATTAGAGTGGTACTGCTTCTTGGGTTTATGTCTCCACTGAGTTGCTTCTGACCTTTTTCTTTGAAGCCAAAGAAAAGGGGCAATAGATGATTTTACCTTGTTTCTCAGCTGCTTCAGTCACCTTCTTCCGTATGGTGTCAGAAGACTCTTCTGAAGGATGAGCTGGTCCTGTGGGTCTGTCTAAAGCCTGGGCAGTAATGTTAGTTTTGTTTTGCTTCATAGGAATACCTCCACGGGCCCACTCCCGAGATTCTAGTGATTCTGCTGATGGACGGGCCACACCCTCTGAGAACCTTGTACCCTCATCCGCTCGTGTGGATAAGCCCCCCAGTGTGCTGCCCTACTTCAATCGCCCTCCTTCAGCCCTTCCCCTGATGGGTCTGCCCCCACCACCAATTCCACCCCCACCACCTCTCTCCTCAAGCTTTGGGGTCCCTCCTCCTCCTCCTGGTATCCACTACCAGCATCTCATGCCCCCCCCTCCTCGATTACCTCCTCATCTTGCTGTACCTCCCCCTGGGGCTATCCCACCTGCCCTTCACCTCAATCCAGCCTTCTTCCCCCCACCAAATGCTACAGTGGGGCCTCCACCAGATACTTACATGAAGGCCTCTGCACCCTATAACCATCATGGCAGGTAAGGACCATTTTGTTCCTTTGAGGTCTGAGCCAAGATATTAGTAGGGTAGACAAGTGTGTTATGCATTTTGTTCTCCCTAAGGAAGTAAGCACTGAATCCTTGTGCTTTCCCTTGTGAATACTCTTGTCATAGTGTTGAGTCCTAGGAAATAATTTACTACCTATTTGTTAGTATTTTTATTTTGTGTTTTGATTGCATCTTAACCACTTGACCCAAACCATGTCCTTCATAACACCTTTTAAGGAGTTTAATTAAATTGAGTGCCATAAGTAGCTACTACAAATGTCTTGCACTATTGGGTCATCCAAATTACAAGGTATATGACATAAATTCTGTCTTGAATGATAAGATGAATATAGAACACATGAACAGGCTGGGAACCATTTAAGACATTACATAGTAATTATAATTAAATAACATTGAACTATAGAGGATGGTAAAAATAGTAAGGAGTGTGGGCAATTAGGAATGGTGTTATCTCTGTGCAGCCGAGATTCGGGCCCTCCACCCTCTACGGTGAGCGAAGCTGAATTTGAAGAGATCATGAAGCGAAACAGAGCAATTTCTAGCAGTGCCATTTCCAAAGCTGTATCTGGAGCCAGTGCAGGTACCTCACACTTACCTTTGCTATGTTCTCCTTACCTGTAGTTTTTTCCCTGATTTTGTCATTTCCATTGGCAAAAGTTCAACAAGATGAAAGTTGGAGCACTGTTAGATATTAAGAGTGGCACACTTTGCAGAGCAATATGTAACCTGATTTCTTGGCTTTTGGGAAGCTCCAATGGTATTGCTTATTTATCCTGTGTTTAGACCTGCCCCCATGGAAACCAACTTAGTGCCTAGAATATAAATAATAAATACCATCTCGTTGTGATATTTGTCATAGAATGAAATTTCTGCCTCAGGGAATCAACCATTGATCTCAGTGGTTGATCTTTAGATCTAGTGTCTGTGTAGTAGACCCAGTGCTAAATATAGACCCTGGGTTTTTAGAAATGATGCCTTGACTTGGTGATGATTTGATACAGATTATGATATGATAATGATTACATTAAGGAGTCTAAGCAGAGCTGATGGCATCCACGTAACCTATCCTAGAAAGAGGCAAGTCTATCAAGCATCATTTTAAGGCATATTATACCCTTCCAGCTAACTTTTGCCCTGCTCTCAGTATTAAGTGGGCAGAACCAGCGGTCATGATTCCAAAAGCCCTGGCCATAAAATCTGTGGTTCCTAAAAGAAGAGGCTTTAGAAAGTTTCAGGGTTTGAGTCCAGGTTTTATATCATGCCATTTGCCATATTCACTTCTTCCTGTGAGTACCCCTCCTGAATGTAAATGTAGACTGTCAGATCTAAGAAATATGTTAGCTTTAAATATTATCATCTGTTTTCCATATTTTCTCATCTTTGGCTGCAAAATTTGAATTCACAAAGTAAGTTAAAGACAGAAAATGTATATGTTCAATTTTTTTTTCCACTAGAAAATCTACAGTGACCTCTAAGTGAATTTTCTTAAATTACAAAGTAATATATTCTCATTATGACAAGTCAAATATACAGAGGAGTATAAAGAAAATCATCATTATTCCTTCTTTCCCTCCAGTTCCTTGACACTGAGATGATCAATAACTGAATCTTTATCTCCTTGCCTTTTTGTTCTCATTCCAGTCACTCAGACCACAAATATTTATAAGAACGTGCCAACAAAACAGGCACAAATTCGCTGCCAGGGTGGAGCTGGTGTCCTGGTGTTCCCTGGCCTCCACAGAATCACAGTCCCTCTGTACTTTCTATTCTTATTGCCTGGCACAGTCCTCATCTTCACTGGACCCCTGTCTGGATTCATGCTTTCTTTGTATGTCGTCTGTCTTAACTTAGCTTGGAAAAGCAAAGTGCAAGTACCTATCCCATGACCACTAATCCTGAGCAAGACATTGCTCAGATTTGAGAAATGAAAGGGCTAGTTTTTGATGGCAGCATAATTTTTTTTAAATTTATACATATACTTTATATACATGTTTTATACATACATAACGTATGTGTACACATTTTTGGTTATATTAAATTTTATTAAAAGTAATTCAGTAAAAGTAATGCAGTGTTAAAAAATGAAAGTCTTCTATATAAGGACAAGACAATTTAGTGTATACCCTAGATTTTTTTCTGTGCATATAACAACATACATAATTTTGATTGTTTTTACAAAAATGGAATTTGGTTTTGCAACTTTTTTTCAATTACTATATTTGGGACACCTAATATATCCATATATAATATAGCATTTATTGAGCCCTTACTGTGTGCCTGGCACTGTGCTAAGTGCCTTACATGGATTACTTTGTTTACGTACAGATTTACCTCCTGCTTTTTAACAGCTATGTAATATTCAATAGAAGCAATGTTCCTTGATTTAGGCAGCCAGACTTTATTGAAGGTAATATAACAAACCACACTGAAACATTGCTGAAGATAACACCTTTTGAACAGAAGTAGAAAATGTATAGTAGAATTGCTGGGTCAAAAAATACATGCATTGTTTATTTTAGTAGATATTGTCAAATAGTCCTTGGACAACAATATACCAGTGTGTACATCCATTAGCGAAGTCTAAAAACATCTGTCAGATTCTAAACCACTGGAAGATAGGTGTCATCCAACTTTATACTTACTTGCTATGTTTGCCTTGTCTTTTTACCATTGTTCTTTGGGACAGCTAGTCACTCTTGGTTTGTGTCCTTCTGAGTTCTCCTTTTGATCTAGTTAGTTTACTGCCTCTGCTCATTCTTGGACTTTCCCATCCATCCCATGTCAGGGGATTACAGTGACGCGATTGAGACGCTGCTCACAGCCATCGCGGTTATCAAACAGTCCCGGGTCGCCAATGATGAGCGTTGCCGTGTCCTCATCTCCTCTCTTAAGGACTGTCTTCATGGCATTGAAGCCAAGTCCTACAGCGTGGGTGCCAGCGGGAGCTCCTCCAGGTGAGTTGATGATCATGTCAGTGCCTCCCAGCCCTGAACAGTACTCTTCCAAGGGACGGGGAAGGAAAGGAAGCCATGGTATCTGACAGGGACCTGGCTGAAAGAGTGGACCTAGCCTTCATATCTTTATGGGGAAGAAATTAATCAAACACTTCAATTAATAAGTGTTATATTATCTGGAATTTGTTGGGTGAGGCAGTGGACTCATTTAGGGAAAAACACACACTAGTACATTTAAGAATATGGGCTTTGGAGCCATACAAGCTTGGATTGGAATCCCAATTCTGCTGTTAACTACCTGTATGACTTTCTTGCATATGGAATTCAGTCAATTTTCCAAGCCTCATTTTTTGAAAAGGAACAATATTAGTACTCATCTTACAGATCTGTTGTAAAGATTAGATCAAATAATGAATGTAAAATTCTTACTGTGCCCAATACATTAGTATGATCTCAACAAATTTAACTTATTTTCCAAAAAAAAATTAGTCTTTGAAGAGCTAAGATCCTCAGACAGTGCGCCCATGATAGAGTAATAGAAGAGTAGTTTAGGCAAATAATGAAAGTCATGAAAACAGCACCCCTTGGAAGGAATCTGGTAGGCCCTCTGAGTGAGGCTGAAGGATCTTTCTAATAGGAAAAGACATCGGTCCCGGGAGAGGTCACCTAGCCGGTCCCGGGAGAGCAGCAGGAGGCATCGGGATCTGCTTCATAATGAAGATCGGCATGATGATTATTTCCAAGAAAGGAACCGGGAGCACGAGAGACACCGGGATAGAGAACGGGACCGGCACCACTGAGAAAGGTGGGAAGGAGTCCCATTCCTGGCTGGTGAATGATCTTTTATGAAAGAAAGATTTATAGTGAATATTTCTTTCTGTCTGTCTGTCTCTTGTTCTCTCGCTCACTCTCGCTCTCAGCAAAAGTAAAGGCAATGGGGGTGGTAAAGACTTTTAACTTAGGTAACTGGAAGTTCACAGCAGGTTTCCTGCTTTTTTGTGGGTAACCTCACGCTGAGATTCAGCTGTTTCTTGACTGCCTTAACCTGATATCTCAGTCACAGCATGGCATAATGGCTGAGAACGTGGCATCTACAGTCAGACACTAGTTCCAATAATAAGACATATCACTTCCTGTTTCTCAGTTTCCTCATCTGTAAATGAACATAGTAAGAGCAAAGGTCTCAGTGGCTTGCTGAATATACAGTGAGATAATCCATGTAGAGCATTTAGCACTCACAGTGCCTGCCACATAGTAAGTTCTCAATAAATGATAGCCATTGTTTTTATATTTTAACCCTACCAGTGATAGCCATTATTATTATATTTTAACTCCACCAAACTTTCAAGTAAAAAAATCAGGAAAATTGACCAAAACAGAAAAGTAAAACCATTGCCTATTTAGTTTTCAAGGGACGACATTAATTATTTTAAGAATTAACATCGATTACGAAGCTTTTGAAAATTGGTATACTTCAGTCAGAATAAAGCTGATCTGGAAAAATTATATTTAATAGCCTTAGAGATTATGTGGAAGATAATTAACTTAAATGAAAGGATATTTTTGTGTTTGGAAAAAAACTTACTGACAAAGTTTTTTTTTGTTGTTTTTTTTTTTTTTTTAAAGGGAAAAAGCAGGAGTTGGGAGGAAAACTATTAGTTCAAGTAATTGAAAAACTCAAGTTCAGTTAGAATTGGCTAGATCTAGGGGCTCTGGCTGTGTCACCAGGACTTATTCTGTCTGCTTCTCTCAGCTCCTTTTTGCTGTGGTGTTTTCATTCTCAGAAAGGCTCCAGGTAGGGGGTAGTGGAGGAGTAGCTTTAGATTACATACCACCAGTTTAGCAATCCCAACTGAAAGCTTCTAGCAAAGATCGTTTGTAGTATGTAAGTAAACAAGTGCAACTGTTGACTCTGTGTCTGTGGAGATCTTTAAAATAGGCCATACTCTGAGTAGGAGAGTCTATCTGTGGTTCCTAGAGGCTATTGCATGACCCAGATAACTTTAGGGTCTCTTCTCAATTTTGTGATGCAAACTTGTAAGTCTCTAGGACTTCCCACTTTTGTGTCTTACATCAGTTACCTTATGAAGATGTTCTTGGTCTTTTGCCTGTTTCATTGGTCTGATGTAATGATAATTGAGAAAGAAGGTGAGAGGAAAGAACAAATAGTTCTGTTTGATGTCTTTGGGGTGGTTATGTGGATGACTGGATGAAGAAGGGAAAAGAAATCCTTAACGCGCGTGAGTCCTTACAGTTGAGCAATGGCTAGACTGTTAACAATTGGGAAATTCTGCAATATTTTGCCTAGTGATAACCTACTAACAAAATATTCCTCTTATGTTTGGCTACTGCCCTCTACCTTGTTCTTTGGCATTACCTACCATTAAACAGATTTATAGCTAGGAATTGGTGGGAAATAAGTGTGAATATAGCTTCCACAGGAGGCAAATAAGTGGGAAGTTGAAAAATTACTAATATTTTTTATCTGCCTCCCTTCTCTGTTCTTAACCACTCTTTTATTCCACAAAATCCTAGAATGCTTGACATTGAAATCCAGGATAAACCCACATAGAATCAACAGTTCGGCTGTAGCTTCTACACACTTTTGGATTTTGCAGCAGATTGAGTTTTGGGAGGTACCCACATATCCTCTGGAAAAGCAGACTATAATGTAGATGGAGCCCACATACAGCTTTGGCCTAATTCAGTGTCAGGGAGTGGGCAGGAGGGCAGGTGTTAGAGTAGGTTTTGATCCGGTCCCATCCCTTCTGTAGTAGTAGCAGCATTTCCCTTTTCTTGTTTTAAGGAGAACAGTTGCTAGTGTTACTTGTGGGTTGAAACCCACACGCAGGCCATTATATATCCTTTGGAGCTGACTGGGATAAGAGTGACCAGGGAGGGGTTAGTTGGCCTGTGCAGAGCATGAATTACATTCTCTGGGGCCGCATTCAGTTTAGTTAGAACATATAACTGCATGTCACCATTCCTAATGGCTTTGCTCCTGACAGCCTTTTGACAGGGAAATTACCAGTGAGACCCACTGATCCATTAGTACTGTGGGGATTGAACATCTCAACTTGAATCTTTAGCTGTCACTTTGCTTCATGTCTTCTACTTATAAAATGGGACTGTTTCTGCCATTATTAGGATGACTCCATTTGGATAACTGAAAATCCCGTAACAGTCATTTGACTGGTGTAACTCCATGACAAGATGAGGAAAATTAACTCAGGCAAATTTTCTACTTACCCACTTTTCTGGTCACCTGTATATATGTTGTTTATTCCATCTGAATAATAAAATTCAGTCCGAAAGAACTGAATCAGATACCCAAAAAATGTCAGTTTCTAACATTCTCATCCTAAGGACTTAATTCCATCTGCAGTTACCAAGCTATGGCTTAGGAGGTTTCATGCTATGGAGATGGTGCGACGGCCTCATTTACCTTAGAGAACTTAATTTTGCAAGCTCTGTGTACAGCAACCTTTTGGTTAGAAAAGAATCGTATTTATATTCTATGAACAGGTGTTCCCTAAGAGTGAAAGGTGTGGTCCATCCAGAGGCAGCAGTAGAACAGCAACCTTTTTTACGCATCCTTCCTCGGGATAGGGCCCAACTCTGGGGCCTATCCTGAAGGCTGATTGGCCCACTGAAGCAGTTATTGATTTCTGCCTGCATTCCAACATTACCACGAAAATGTAGCCATAGACCTTTAAGAATTGGGTGCTATAACTTCTCATGACACACAAGTTATCCTCTGCAACTTGTTTTGAAGGAACAGTTCACAAATTATCTCTCTTCTGGGGTATATGTGTGTATGCTTTGGAGTTTGAGGATATTCTTGGGTAACCTGTGGCTTTGACTTTTTCCCTCAACTATGTCAGTTATCTCATTGTGTTAGGACGTTGTCCTACTTGAAATATAGTCATTCTTACCTCGTTCCTATCGCCAATCCATTGAAAACTGAGCTTTCTGTCAATTTTTATCCGATTCAAAGATTCAGAAGCCCTAATGGTGTGAAACTGAGAATACACTGAGGGCTTCGATTTTTCCCTTATAGAAAATGGGACAAACACCTGCCTGCATAGGTGTTTAGAGAGGCCGGCAAGGCAGAGGCCACACAGATTCTGAGGTTCCAAGCTGAAAATAGTACCATTTCAGTGTGCAGAAGGATCAGGCAGCATGTGGAGTCTTGTCTTCTTGGATAGCTCCTCTAGGTTTTATGATGCCACTTTACAAAAGTACATATAGAAAGGATAAGCATTTGTGTATAGGCTGTGTTGCCATTTTGAGCATTAAAATAGAAATTCTAAGCCTGAATTTAATTCCCCTCTTTTCCTTTTGACTGCTAATTCTGTTTTATGTGGTCAGACTGAACATGCTACCACCCAGAGATTGATGTTGCAACATTGGAACAAGGGCTAAGTGTATGTACTAGGGACATTAAGTCTAATGGCCATGTTACAAGTGTCTTAATAAACCCTGACTATTGGGTAAAAAGGTCTTAACTGTGCTTTTAGGGTTTTTTCATGGTGACTACTGATTATTCCTTTTACTTCGTGCTCTGCTTTCTGTTCTGGCCTGGCCACGTCATTCCTGCTTGGTATTAGCATGCTTCTTGGTACCTCACCCACGGCTGTCTTGTGGGGAAAGGCTTAAAATCTCTCAAGTTTTAGTGCAATTTGGAAAATCTCTGGGGCTATGTGCACACACATGTACTCATAAGGACATTGTTTTAACCAGGACTTTTTTTTTTTTCCAGCATATTATGGGGGTACAGATGTTTAGGTTACGTATGTTGCCCTTGCCCCCCACTCCTCCCAATCAGGGCTTTTTTAAAAAAAAACAAAATACTTAGGAGTTTGCTGTAAGTGCATGGTCCCTGCTAGGGCCTCTTGGGTGTTGAGGGGCTAATGGATTTGGTTGCGTATATGCTTATTTTCTTAACATGGTACCTCACATTTCCAGATTTTTTTTCTTTCCCCTTAAGGTAATCTATGACTTGCTCAGAATAGATTTTCTGAAACAATATTTAAACTCATCATATTCCCTCGTAGCAACTTTTGATGACATGTTAGTTTCCATAAGTCTCTTTTTCAACCAAACTGCTTTTTTTCCCTCAATGTAGCTGCTTCTCCCACCATTTCCCTCACCACTTCTAGTGTCAGACAGCCCTGCTTTCTTTTACTTTCCCAGGCTTGCACTCTGTCTACATCCCCTGCTTCTTATGTTATAACTTCAGAAAATGCCTGCGTGTTTCATATAAGCTCTTATCAATCTGAAAGTTACCGCTAACTTGTGTTTTCTTTCTTCTCTTCTAATTTTCTCATTGCAGGAGTCTGGTTGGAAACAAATTTTTTTTTAATGGACTTGCATCTCCTCACCTTGATCAGGACTAAAGGACGGAGGCCGCTCCACCCCTTCCCCTTCCTCCAAACCCCTAACTCCCTCCAGACACCCAGGGAATACCCTCTGCCCTACAGGATTGAAGATTGCTTGGCAGCCTTCCCAATCCCACACCTCCTGTTTGCCAGGAGAAAGAACCTAAAGACTTCATGTGGTTGGGAAGGGTGGCAGACAAGAAGAAAAGAAAACAACATGTCCAGGCCCCTGGTCTCCATAGAGAATGGTGCTTTGTTCAAGGAAATGTATGAGTTTCTGATTCTCCAAGAGCAGTTGTGGTGAGGTTGATGGGAAGACTTTCTTCCCAAAGAAAATGGATCTTCCATGTGGGATCTAGAAGAGTGACTGGGTGTGCCAAATATGCCCAGGGTCCTGCCCTCAGCACTAGATTTGATGGGGCCAAGAGGGTCTAAACCCCTTGCTAACATACCACTTCTTTGTTTAACTCCTGTAGCTTCCCAGCTCTTTGATGAGGGACCATGAGAACAGAAATTACCTTATGAAAAGCTACTTCTGTTCTTGCTTTTCCCTCACATATACTGACGGTTTATTTCCCTGACCTCCCAGAGGGCTGAACCCTTTCACCTCTCTGCTGCCCAGCCTTCTCGGTGGACTTGCTCCTCCTAAGCAGAGAAGGCCTGTGAGGTTGCTTTCTGCTGGGAAGCCTGGCAGAGCCGATTACCACCCTCTGCTGCTTAGTGCTTGGTTGCCTCTTGCAATAACCAGCTCTTAGTTGTTCCATTTCCCTGGGGCTTTCCCATTTAACACATGGAGCCCTTTCCCCAAGAAGGCTGCTTCCTTGTTTTAGAGGAAGGTATTGCCATTGGGAGATGGGGACATTGGGACCTCAGCAGTGAAGACGCTTGTGAAGTACCAGGAGGAGTGGGGAGGGAGGCAAGTTGGGCAGGGTATGGCCTACTTCCATAGGCTTTTCTTTTTTCAGGTTTGATGTAAGCATGGGCTTGCATCCCCCGGTACATTACTTTACTTATTGTGAGATAGCCTGGCACTAGTAGGCAGGTAAAGTCACAAATTCGGTGTTTTTTCTCCTTTTGACTATTGACTTAATAGCTCCTCTTGCTCTGCTTAGAGGTAATTCCTGCCTCTGATAAGGAGCAGAAAGAAATGGAGCCTGACTTGAACGAACTCAGCTCAGACTTCTAAGGATCAGCACTCTGGGGGCCATTTTCTACACAGGCAAATGGAATTGCTTTTCCCATAACATCCAAATTGTGACGTGGTTGCTGCTGAAGGAGGAGGCAACAACAGGGTCCTGCAGTACCCATGGGGTGATGCTACTTCTGCATGCATCTATAGGACATATGACATCTAACATAAGATCAGACGTGGCATGTGAGATAAGACTTGGCATGTGAGACATAGGGTCACTGGAGACCCTTCTGGCTCAGGGGAGAGACTGAATTGGACTGAACCTTTCCCCTGTTCCCAGCACGTTTCTGACATAGCCCTCAGTCACTGAGGGAGTCCCCCCCAGGGTTGGAGAGGCACATTCCCTTGGGACAGAGGCTACAGGTTGTAGCTTTTTTTCCCCTGTCCCCCAACCCCATCCCCACCTCCACTTCAGAACATGGCATCCCACCCATCGGCCAAGTGTTAAGTGATGTGCTTATCCTCGAGAGCAGCTCCGGGTGTCTTTTTAAAATGTAGAGAAAACCAAGTAAGGTGACAGTTTAAGGAAAAAAAATATATATAGAATACCAGAAATGCAGTTTACCCGGAGAATTTTTTTCTCCCCATTTTTGTTTTGTTTTTACTCAATGACACAATTTTTAGTTTTATTTCCTGATAGCAAAAGGAAAAAAACCCAACCCTCAAAAAGGCCAAGGTCCCATCCCCTGTTGTCAGTGATTTGTTTGTCTTTCTGATAGGTTGAAAATTGTGTAATAAACTTGATGACGCTGTCAATCTTTTATACTGCATTGTATTTTTTTCCTTTTGTAACAAAATATTTTTAAATAATAAATGGGGTGTGAGCTGTTTTATGGATTCTGCATTGAATAGATTTGTTGAGGTGTCTGGGGCGTGGGCATGGGCTGATGTAGACACTGCGGCAAGGCAGTGAAACCCCAGGTTCTCAGCCAGAATTGCATGTTGGGCAATGGCTTCTCTATGGCTTTAGTTCACTGTGGTTAGCCTCCTACATGTCTAATGCAAACCTTTGGAGGCATCCCTTGAGGTTTAGCTTTTTCCCTTGGCCATCTAAACAACCTGGTTAAAGAAAACTTCCAAGTCATTCTTTACCTTTCAAGATACCTAAGAGATTTTCAGAGCAGATTTCCTACCTTGTACAGTCAGTTCCAATGTCATCAAGTCCAGAAAGAAAAAAATCCTCCAGTAGGAGTTAGAAAACCTAATTGCAGGCCTGGCGCGGTGGCTCACGCCTGTAATCCTAGCTCTCTGGGAGGCCGAGGTGGGTGGATTGCTCAAGGTCAGGAGTTCGAGACCAGCCTGAACAAGAGCAAGACCCCGTCTCTACTAAAAATAGAAATTATCTGGACAATTGAAAAAATATATATAGAAAAAATTAGCTGGGCATGGTGGCGCATGCCTGAAGTCCCAGCTACTCGGGAGGCTGAGGCAGTAGGATCACTTGAGCTCAGGAGTCTGAGGTTGCTGTGACCTAGGCTGAAGCCACGGCACGCTAGCCCAGGCAACAGAGTGAGACTCTGTCTCAAAAAAAAAACCAGAAAACCTGATTGCTAGTGCCTACTTCCACATCTGTTTATTTAACCATGGACAAGCAGCATAACCCTGTTCTTTTTCATCTGTAAGATGAAAATAATAGCTGTTCTCTGCCTTCCACAGGGATGTTTTAAGAATCAGAGATAACATAAGTGAATTTGTTTTGTAAACTACCTAAATATGAGGAATTACAGATCAGAAAGCTTAGAAGTGTGGGGTGATGTTGGGATTCCAGAAAAGCTTTTGGCTTTTTAAAAAGCCAGGTGAGGCCGGGCGCGGTGGCTCACGCCTGTAATCCTAGCTCTCTGGGAGGCCGAGGTGGGCGGATCGTTCTGAGCTCGGGAGTTCGAGACCAGCCTGAGCAAGAGCGAGACCTCATCTCTACCAAAAATAGAAAGAAATTA
>CAUYSK010116908.1:0-10279 GCA_963575035.1 Avahi laniger | reverse complement strand
GTGAATCTTACATTCCATGCAGCAAAACTAGACTAGTCTCCTGGGTTTTCTTTGATGGAGCAGTGTGGCCCAGTGGTTAAAAGCCCAGGTTGCAGTATCAGAGCTGGGGTTATAACTTGTCACCACTTCCTACCGAGACTGTTTGTCCAGCTGTGATATGAGGGAAGTTATTCCTCCTGGGTAGAGTAGTGTAGGATTTACTTTGAGGTGGCGCACATGTCAGCATGAAGTGTGGGTGGAGCTGCTCTCCAGGGCTCTTGGCCCACACTGGCTGCTTTTCAAGAGGTTATCACATACTGCTGCTCTGAGTCTGAAAGGGAGTTGGATTCTTTTTGCTCACATACCCAATGATAAATAAGACATCGCTGCTGCCTCAAATGGAACATGGTGACATCTTACTGGAGAGAGAACCACCACAGAAATTTAGGTTTTGCATTATGTGGCTTGGTTGAACAGAAAACTATTGGTTCGTTGTTAAGATATAGGGGAGAGATGGAAATGGCTAAATAGTTAAAGAACTAGGCCCCTACTTTGTGTCACAATGCCATTCAGTCTACTTCTGCATAGTTGTCCTTCTGTAAAATTAAATGAAGCTGTTTAAAGCCATCAGCTGTAATTTGTTAAAAAAAATGAATATGCCTTCAAAATCATGTATAGAAATAGTATCCTAATTATGAAGCTCTTCTTCAATTTGGCTGCACTGCCTTGCACAGATTTTCATCTCCACGCAGTGGTATCTGCTAGCCCTGGATAATTTTTCCTGCTTCACTTCACACTCTTTTCTGTCAGATATGTTCTTCCGAGCAGGCTCATTTTTGGCCTAAAATATGATAGAGATAGAAGTGGTTGGTGGACCAGGTCTCCTCCCTTGTACGCTTCATTTGGAGCCACGACAGGCAACACGTGCCTGACCTTCTCTACGGAGATCATTCTTCCATGCAGCTCCGTTCGTAGCACCGAGCCCCAGGACTGCGGGCGTTGGTTACCACCTTGGCCCCGACAACCTTCATGAAAAGGACCTGCTTAATCTCTGTCACAAATAACCACACAACTTACTACAATTCCTAGCAAATAAGTGATAAGCAGAATCATTTCCACTGTTTGTTCTTTTCCTCAAATTGTTAGTTTTTCATAAATTTGTTATTGAATTAGTTCTAATTACTGCTCACTTATCAAAACACAATGGCTTTTGATACCAGGTCAGTCATCATAGTGCAGAAACAAACAGGCAAAGTTAAAAGACAGTTAACTCCACTCACGACTTGTAACTAATGACAAGTACTTCCCGTTTGGATCATTTTCTCCACTTCCGCTGAAGCCAAGGCTAGGCGAGGGGCTGCCTACTCACAAGTGCACCTGCCTGTGCTGGCTCAGGCTGAGAATAGCTCTGACACAGATGAGGACCGTCAAGCACGTTCCCACAGGGAGGGGACTTCAAGCCAAGAGGGAAACCCAAGCATTGCCTTCGTGCTTCAAACAACTAAAAGGCCGGATGAAACGTAGGCAGAAATGGTTTTCAGACACGGGACATCACACTGCCCAAGAGAGCTTTGTTACCATGCCTGCTCTTTGCCTGGAGTTGCCAGGCCACGGGCCAAGACACGTAACTGAGGCAGGCAGTATTCCTGAGCTGAGGGGACACAGCTGAGATTCTGAGACCAAGGCAGAGGGAAATCAGAGAGCTTGAGAGATGTACACAGAGTTTTTCCTACCTGGGGCAGGTCTGTGAGGAAACAAGACTCTGAGAGAGAACCAGCCATGAGGGGCAAAGGGAATAATGCCAGGGGTTCACTCAGGACTGATTGCAAACAGGTTGCTTTTTTCAGTAGCCAGAGTGGAAAGGCTGGTAATTCACAAGGTGTCATATACAGTACTCAGAGGGCATCAGCCTACTAATGGGACAAATTGAGCCTGAAGGACACACTACGCTGTTCATGACTTACAAAGTGTAAAGCAAGCCTCAGAAGGGTCACATGCTGTATCTGCTGGGACAGTCAGTGTTCCAGCTGAAATACAGACCGTTACAAGAAGAGCAAAAACATGTCAACACTGATAAATCAAGTTTTAACTTAAATCCCCTATGTAACCTAACTAAAAATCTAACCTTTAAAAACACAAGCACAAGTTTCAGACAGTTAGATATATTTATGGCAAAGTAGTCCTAAGAAAAACTGTTAAAAAAGAAAGAAAGGAAATTGTGAAAACTGCTTGTCATTTCTTTTTAGTTTCAAAGCAGATATTCTCCACTGTCTGAATTTACCACTTCTCGAGATGAAAGGAAACAGTACAGTTATGAGAATTCCTATAGTGTCTTTCACAACAGGCCCATTGCACAGGAGTCTGAAATTACATTGGACTTGTCAGCGTAAGATCTAACAAGGATGATGATAGCAATTAGGACAGTTACGGTGTCAAACTTTTATGGAATGTCATGCTTCCAGTAATAGCTGGTATAAACCATCAAAAGGGATAACGTACCAGTACACATAGAACAGAGATGAAGCTCGAAAACATTGTGTAAGTGATAGAAGCTGACAGAAAAGGCCACATAGTGTATCATTCCATCTACATGAAATTTCCGGAACAGGCAAATCTACAATGACGGGGAAAGATGGGTTACCGCTAATGGGACAGGGTTTCCTTTTCAGGTGATGAAAATATGGAAATAGTGCTCTTGATTGAACAGCCTTGTGAATATGCTAAAAGGCCCTGAATTGTATACTTTCCTTAGGTGAATTTAACGGTTTATAAATTTTATCTTAATTTCAAAAAACATAGTGGGGGCCGTGGGCAGTGGTGGAAGCCTTGCACTTCAGCAGGGTGAGGCAGAAGCATCGCTTCAGGCCAGGTTTTCGAGACCAGCCTGAGTAACACAGCAAGATAGCAAAACTCTGTCTTTCCAAAAAAGAGAAGAATTAGCTGGGCGTTGTTGGGCACGCCTATAGCCACAGCTACTCAGGATGCTGAGGCAGGAGGATTGCTTGAGCCCAGGCATTTGAGGTAGCAGAGAGTTATGGATTTACACAAACACAACTGCTTTCTGCCCCAGGAAGTAGAGTATTACCCTGTATTCAAAAAAGAATCCTGGTAAAAAATTGGTTGAGTGCGTATACCCCAGCAGTCTATTTTGGATCCTAGAGAAGCTGTGTTGTATTCCATATCGGGCTGGTGTCATTTTCCTAGGGTTAAGACATTTTTGAACCAGGAAGGAAGCCAAGTAGGTGCATTTAGTTTCTCAGGCCAGTTGGGGCAGCTTTAAGAGTGTATCTTCCTCTAATTCTTTTTTAGTCCTGGTGAAAAAGCTGAAATACTTTTAGTGTATTTTCATTTCATTTGGCACCAGTACATCTCTATTCCTGTCCACACCCTTGATTCTGCTCCTTGTTGGGTGGTGAAGAGCAAGTCTAATCTTAGAGGGGAGACAGCGAGGGGCAGAGCTGTTCTTCTCCTGGCCTAGTGGGCTCAAAGAGTGCTACAAACACTGTTTCTTTAAGTTCTCTAAACACTCTAGTCCCAAGCAGCAAACAGTAGAAGTGGGTTGTTGTAGCACTGTGGTCCCCGATCCCTGGCCCAGGAACCAGTACCAGTCTATGGCATTTTTGGAAGCAGGCTGCACAGCCATGGTTGAGCAGTGGTTGAGGGGACCTCCATCTCTATTTACAGCCACTCCCCATCTTTCACATCACTGCCTCAGCTCTGCCTGCTGTGAGATGAGCAGTGGCATTAGATTGTCATGGGAGCGGGAAGCCTAGTGTGAACTGGGCGTGTGAGGGATCTAGGTTGCTCTCCTTATGAGAATCTAACGCCTGGTGACTCGAGGTGGAGCGGAGGTGATGCTAGTGCTGGGGACTGGCTGGAAATACAGATTAGCATTTAGCAGAGAGGTTTGACGGTACGTAGATTATGGTAAGTCTATTGCTCAGAGACTCAAATGAAAACCCTATCCCTGAGTGGCAAGTGACAGTTGAGCTGCATCTGGTGGCAGGCTTTAAGTTAGAATCTCTGACACTTCAGTTTGCACGTGGCCCGCCCATTGTTTTATTTACTGCTTCCCTCAGTGCCTCTTTCCCGCACTGCGCACTTGTCTCAGCAGAAAGATTGGTAAGCCCACAGGCTCACCCTAGCAAAACATGACTCAACGAATGTTGCTGGAAAGCTGCTTTGAAAAGGGGCAAAGGCCTAATGATGAGACAGCAGAAGACTGGCTCTTTAAGACTGCCAGGAAAACGAAAGCTCCATTTTAAAGAAAATACCAAGAGTCCTACTTAAATTATGGGTTTATTTTAACACGAGTCACATTTCTGAGTCTGCTTTGTATAATAAATGGCCATAGGCTATCTAACAAATCCGGGAAATCTTCAAGACTGTTTTGCCACATAGGGACCAAGCACTCTGCATTAAAAGACAAGCCTTTGGAGGTTTTCAAAAGAAAAAAACATGAACAGTAAGAAGAGAAGCAATTATCCAAGGCCACCACTTCATCAAATGTGTGTGCACGGAGAGTGGCTAACCACGTTGGTAAAGCTAAGAATGAGAAGCTCTTTGCTATTGGTGAAGAGTTGATCCTGCCTGGTGGTAAGGACAGTTGCTGTGAAATGTTAAGAGAGCCTACAGTTCAAAAGGTGACAAAGGTTCCTCTTTCAGGTAGCACCGTAACTAGACACGTTGATGAAGTAGCAGAGGGATCCGGAGGCACAATTGTCAGGATTAATGAGTCACATGGCACACAACCCAGGTTGCCTAGTCTACCAGTTTTGATAAAAAGGCAACAATGATTGTTTTTGTGCCATGTATTTTTCGGGAGGATGTGCGTGATGGCATGTCCACTTTTGTTGCCAACGAATACAACAGCTGCAGAAGTATTCAACTCCGAATGATCACGTATGAGGAAAGCTGAATTGGTCAGTTTGTGTCTGTACGCGTATGGACAGAGCAACAGCCATGACTACACGGCTTAGTTGTTGCAGTATTCAGTCAGGGAGGTCGCTTCTGAATGCGAGTCTTCACATTGTGTCATCCTTAGAGAACTGCTAACCAAAAAATGTCATTTTAAGTAAATGGCCTTTTCCAGGATGTCATTAAAATTATTAACATTAAAGTATATGCACGTAGGTCTGTTTGGACAGATCTGTGTCAAGAATGGCTGCAGAGCACACACATTGTAACACAGAAGTGAGATGGCTTTCTAAAGGTAGATCACAGGCCAGGGTTTTTGAGTTACAAGAGCTGCTCCAGAGATTTGCTGTAGAAAAAGTCACGGTGGAAGCACATTTCAGTGACACAGAATGGTTTGGAACACTTGCTTATATGACACTTTGAATGTGCTCAACAAAGTCAATATGTCCCTTCAGGGGAGAAAGACAACTGTGTTCAAGTCAGCAAATAAACTGGCTATATTCAGAGCCACGCTGGAATTACGAGGGCAACGAATGACTATGTGCATGTTTGACATGATTCAAGCATTAGAGATTTTAAAAGAGACTGAATCGTGGTGTTCATTCTCCAAGGTACTACCTGATCACCTATACCACCTTCAAAGGAATTTGAGCATTACTTCCCAACCACAAAAGACCCCCAAACTGGGAAGGAACAGAACCATCACCCATCTGTGAATAAGCCAGGTGAATGGACTTCATACTAGAAGAGGATCAACTGCTTGAGATCACAAATGGTGGTGGCCTTAAAAGCATGTTTGAGAGACTTTTAATAGCCACAAAAGCACTAAAAAGCCTGCTTTCATTTCTGACATACTGTGTTTGTGAAGCAGGGTTTTCTGCAGTGACAGCAACCAAAACTGTCTGCAATGGGTGGGCCCTAAGTGAGACTGTCCAGTTACAGGAAAACAAGCTCAGGGCTTCCACTGATTCTACATTACGGTGAGTTGTACAATCATTTCATTATATACTACAATGTAATAATAAAGTGCAGAGTAAGTGTATGGGCTGGAATCATCCTGAAACCACATGGCATCCCATCCCACCCCCATCTGTGGGAAAGTTGTCTTCGGTGAAGCCAGTCCCTGGGCCCGAAAAGGATTGGGGCCACTGATTTGGCACATCTCTTTATTGTCTGTCTCCTTGTGACTTGTAACGTGATGCCACTTTCCTCAGGATCTTGCCCTTCCTCCTTATCCACCTGTTAGGAAGAGATGAATTTTTACAGTGTTATTACGATGAGGCATGGCACACACTGCTCTGTGCAAGTAACAACTTCCCGGTAAACAAAGGCAAATGCACTCTTGGAAACACCAACTCTGGTTGTACTTGTGCTCCAAGCCTGAAAAGGGGTAGGATGAACCCAACACAATGGGGTACCCTATTGGCCCAAATCCCAAAGAAAAGGAAGGGAAACCATTAGCCGGTGCCTGTGAATTGGGATCCACGTCCAGTTGCAAAACAAGCACTAATTTGACACTGCCCAATAACAACAGAGAGGCTGCTGGGGAGGCAAAAGGTGAGCGATGTCTGGGAAGGAAGCAGCAGCCTGTGTATGGAGAGATTGGTGGTTCCAATCAACAGGTCTTTCAGTGCCTTCCACCTGTGTGAAACAGGAATTGGACACACAAGGTTGTTAATGAGCTCCCAAGGGGGGTTCAGTGCTGCCCGCGGCACAGAAAGCCAATTACTGAGAGAGCCAGGAGAGTTCAGGAGGAAAGGACTTACATCCATGGACCTGTCAAGACGAAGGGGGAGGTACCAACTGCCTCAAATCCACCTGCCCCAACAACAGGGTCAGGGGTTTTTTCTGCAGGCGAAATGAATAATGCATGACAGCTGTGAGCATCATCGTACCTCTGGGGTGGACTATCAGTTACCTTGTCTTCGCTGGACAAGCAGGTCCCGCAGTTCCTGGGAAAGAAACTCAAAAGAGAATGAATCAGTATGACGAAACTTACAAAGTGGTAGTCAGCAAATTTTGCTAGAGTTCTCTCTTTTCTGCTTAATTGAGACTATAGCCACTGAGATTAGCAAGGCTGGGATAAATACTGCTATCAAGGCCACTTAGAGCTCCCAGCCGAAGCCATAACGCGAACACTGTAAACTCATCTGAAGTGTGGGGGGACTAAAAACATCGAGTAAACATCTCCCTGCTACACAACCGGTTACAAGGTGTCCACCCTCGCAAAGCTTGCTCCGGTGGAGAGACAATCCCCACGGACACAAGTGTGTCAAGTACTGCACGGTGGAGTGTAAGCACAGGATGGTGCCACACACAGGAACAAGGAGATGCAGCACCAATTCAGGGAGACAATGTCTCAGTTCTAAAGTGACGCCTGCCAAGGGGAAGACCTGGGGGACCAGCAGTCCCAGTGAGTGGCCAGCACAGTAAGTGCGAAGGCCCTGGGGCAGCAAGGACCGCCCCCCTTCACTGCAAATTCTCAGTTCTTCAGGCACACATTCTCCAGAGGAGGATAATGAGCAACAGAAAGACACCTGCCCAAGGTCACGGAGCCAAATCTGGAACTGGGTCGAACAGCCACCGTGGTAGCCTAGAGGACTTTTAAGGGCACTGAGGGGAATAGCTGCAAGGAAAGTAAGAAGCGAGGCACAGACAGGGCCAGTGACTACCCAGGAGCTCGGGCCCCCCGGCGGTCAATAGCGGGGCGGGCCTGGGGCGCCCTGCGTCCCGGCAGCGCGGTGACAGGCCCGCGCTGGAACGTCCCCGGGCCTCCTGCGCCACCCCCGACCCTCAGCCCGTCTCACCTTGAGCCGCTCCATCTGGACGCTCTTGTTGCCGCCAGTGTCCAGGTTCCGCTTCTTAAGCTGCGCCTGCAGGTTGCTGAGCCGCCGCGTCCCGGTCTCCGGAGCGCCTGAGCCAGGGCCCGAGTCGCCCGGCCTTGCAACAGCCTCCGCCTTCCTTGACGACTGCCCGTCTCCGCCACCGACTCCGGCGGCGGCTGTAGCGGCTTTGAACACAAAATGGCGCCGCCTAAGAGGAAAACGCACTGGCTTCCTCCCGCCCCGCTTTGCGTCCGCGCTCGCGCGACGCCCAACAGCACGTCCCGGCGACGACGCACAGGCGCGGTAACTGCAGCAGGCAAATATCGCGGCCGGAGCCTGTCACGGCTTAACGCGCCTGTGCGGAGCCTTCCCGAGCATGTCATTGCGCATGTGCAGATGGGGCCTGGCGAGTCCGACGGCGCCGGGTGCGCTTGCGCAGGACCGAGGCGCGCCGGGGCGGCTGGAGCGGTTCCCTTGCAGGCGGCGCCATTTTGTGCTAGGAGCCGATCTAGAACCGGGCCGGTTGTGTGCAAAGTGGGCGGCGGAGGCAGGGTCCCTGGAATGGCGGAGATTCTGTCAGGCCCAGGAGATTCGGGTGCGGCGGGCGCAGCGGCTCTGAGCTCCGCTTCGTCGGAGACCGGGACGCGGCGCCTGAGCGACCTGCGGGTGATCGATCTGCGGGCGGAGCTGAGGAAACGGAATCTGGACTCGAGCGGCAACAAGAGCGTGTTGATGGAGCGGCTGAAAAAGGTGGAGCCGGGGTCCCGTGGGTTGGGGTAAAGCGCGGGTGAGGGGTCCCGGCGGCCGCGATTCTGGTCCCCTGGCCCGGGTCCGCCCCCGGCTCCCCGTTCGCGGCCTGCCAGGGCCTGGCTCGCTTGCGCCTCCCGGCTCTTCCCAGGCCCCGGCGGCAGTTCCGAGCCCGGCCTGGACGGACGAGGATTCAAACCCTGGGGGCGAGGAGACGCCGTCGCGGTCCTCGGCTGCCAGTGACGGGTGACGGGGGCCTTTGGATGGAGGGTTCTCCTCTTGTCTCGTACCAGTCTCCATAACTAGGCCGGGGACCCCCAAATCCTCCCTTCCCAGGCGAGGTGAAGGGGCTCAGCCAAGGTCACACGTCCGGGGACAGGCGGAGTCGGGATTTGAACCCGGCGGTCTGATTCCTGAGCGGGAGCTGGGTTTCCTTTGGTTAGATGTCCCGCACACCTTGTGGAGGGTTGGGGGTGGGGGTCCATGGCCTGGAGTACAGAGTTAATTCGCAAAATAAACAGCTAGAGAAAAATACGCAAGGGAAGGAAGACGTTAAGAACGAGTCTTAACGATTTTTTGGCCCCAATCTCTTTGAAATAACATGTCAGGAAGGGAGAGGAGTGTGGACATCAGCGATCACAAATGTAAATTACTGTTAGATCCTCGTTTCCGCAGCACATATGCTGAAATGGGAACGACACAGAGAAGATTAGCAATATTAAATTTATTTTTTTAATAAGATGATTAAAAATTTTATTAAGTAAAATAAAATACGGTTAGACTCAGGACTTTTGAAAATCGGCTTCAGGACTTCATCCACCAAGAGGCAGAGAGTGGGCTCCCCAGGTCAGCTGGTCTAGACTCAGGACTCTGCCAGGTCTCAGTGGCCTGATCTATGGCATGGAAGACTTTTAACACCTTCTAAATCTGTTCGTTTCTCTGTGAAAAGAAGCAACCATGAGTGTTTTGGTTTCGGGATTTAATAAGGTTGCATGGAACAGGCTTGGCATGCTGCCTGGCACTCAGCGAATCGTTGCTATGACGATTCACTTTACCTCTCTGTGCCACCAGGATTCGTCATTTGCAGATGAGGGGCTGTAACCCAAACCTGGAGGGATTCTGACAGATCTCTTGAAAAGTGCTGAGTCAAGTGAACGTTAGCCGCCATCTGCTTCCCTTACAGTTTGCTTATTCCTGTAGGTTTTTTTCTCTGCATTTCTCCTTTCTAGGTACTCGTCTCTGGAGACCTCTCCTTGTAATCTCTCATACTGGCCACCGAGGGTAGGGCTGGTGACTCATTGTACCCTCCTAGCTCCCAAAGAATTGCCCATGGGGCCTTTCTTGTTAATTCCTATTGAGAGGAAGGAGGAGACTGTTTATTGTCAGACTCAGACACGGCTGGCTCGTCAACTTGCTCAGAGTTTCTTGGACCTTTACAAAACTGAAGCTTGTGTTTCTCTCACTGTGGATACTAGCTCTCTTTACTTAAGACAAGCAGGAGGTCGCTGGGTGCAGACATTTACCTGGAGGAAAAGCACAGAGAGTGGGGATTGGTGGCTGCGCAGGTGTGGTCCCTGTTCTTAGCCGCCAGGGGTCCTCATCAGCCAAACCAACTTGAGGGGCTTCATCCTCTCCTCCCCTTCCTACCCCCCCAAACAGCTCATAGGCATCCAAAGCTGCTTCGATGGCATGTGCCCTTCCTGTTAGGCTGGTGGCTGAGACTGGTGTGTGACTTGAGGAATCCTCAGTCACTGTCATCTCTGACAACACAAATCCATTCCTCTTCCTCAGTCACTGTCATCTCTGACAAC
>CAUYSK010116907.1:0-36739 GCA_963575035.1 Avahi laniger | reverse complement strand
TGATTTTGTGAGATCTTAAAGCCTACACAATAGCCTGAGGGTTAATACCAGTTCAAACACATTCGAACCTTTCCTTGCCCATGCTTTATCTGATAGCTAAAGGGAAAAGAGAATGGGTATGAAATACTTTTTAAAGAATATCCAAAATGACCATTCAAAAGAACACAATACATTTTCTATTAATGAAAATTAATAATATTAAGTAGGTAGATTAAATATATATATATATATAGAGAGAGAGAGAGAGAGAGAGACAGAGAGAGAAAGAGAGAGAGAGAGAGCGCATGCACGCAAGTGGAGACATTTTAAGGAGAATAAATAAAAAGTCATAAAATATGGTAGTCACTGAAACCACAGTGTTTATTCTTTCAGTCTTTGCGGTCAACTCCAAAGCCCTAAGGCAACAGTGCATAATGCCACATGAAAGAATGTGGAAGGCATTATATATGACAGAATTATCAGTAGCTTACAAATGAACTGAATACAGAAGACACTAGAAAATGCTGGTGCTGTATATGACTAAGATCAAAAAAGAGGGTAGTATAATCACTGAAATTAAAAATAAAAGACAGTGGCAGATACTAAGTGAAACTGAAGTTTACAGAAGACTTATCAGCTACCAGAGGACAGACTCATGATAATCTCTCAGTAAATATATAGTTGTGCAACTGTAGAAGCAATGAGTCAGTTTGAAGATAGCATTAATACCAATAAAATAGAACAAATAGCAGTTATTAAGAAACTACTATGTGTAAGACAACACATAACAAGCACTTTACATATGGACATTCTAATTCTGAAACAGCACTGACAAAGAATTATACAGTGAGGTTACGAAGTTTGGCCAGTTTAGCTGTGTTTATTTGTTTGTTTTTGTTTTGTGGTAATCTACTAAAATCCAATATGACAAAATATTAATATTTTGCATAATACTATAGGATAGAATATTAGGATTCATGATTTTCAATAAGTATTAGTAGAGAATAAAAGAAAATGCATTACATTTTGATAAAAATTAATAAACTCAAAAAGAAATATATAATGCCTAACATATATGAATACATGTTACACTTTGGTAAAAAAAATAAAAAGCTAGATGTTTTCAGGCCGATCAGCAAGTGTTCAAGGGACATATATCCAACAAATTCATTTAACAATTTTAATGCAAAGAAATACTAGAAGATAGAAATATAGAAAAGCAGATTTCAGATTTATCAATGTGAGATGCTATTAATTTAATAGCTGTAATTCTGCTTTTGCTCACCACTGCTTCTTGGCCAGAGGAGGAGGAAAGGAAGGGTAAAGAGGACTAGTATTCAAAATAATTCATCTCGTTCTTCAACGTTATTTGGTAATACATCTTATACTACAATTTAGATTTTATATTCTTGAAAAATTTCATTTCTTTTAGGTGAAGCCCTCTATCTTATTATCAAAAAATATGTGAGCTTACAGGAAAGTTGTTTGATTTTTTAATAAATGTATATCTTGTATTTAATAAAATAACTTACTTGGAAAATTAAAATCATATCAAATTATTTGCATTTATCAAACTTTAAGAGAGTTTAAGCACCAAAAACTGCATTGAAGGAAATGTTTCTTTAAACTGGAAGTGAGAGGGCTACGTGAGGTGGCTCATGCCTATAATTCTAGCACTCTGGGAGGCTGAGGCAGGAGGATTGCTTGAGGCCAAGAGTTCAAGATCAGCCTGAGCAAGAGGGAGACCCTGCCTCTACAAAAATAGAAAAATTAGCCGGGCTTGGTGGTGCACCCCTCTAGTCCCCATACTCTGCGGGCTGAGGCAGGAGAATCGCTTGAGCCCAGGAGTTTGAGGTTGCAGTGAGCTATGGTGATGCCACTGCACTCCAGCCTGGGTGACGGTGAAACTCGGTCTCAAAAAAAGAAAAAAAGACTGGAAGTGAGTTACTCTCATCTCCATGTCACTCATCTTATTTTTTTGCAATATTTCTTCCAGGATTGCTTCTTTATAAAACTCTACAGCCATTATTTTTTCCTTAATCAATTCCTCTCCGGATGTCATATAATCCAGAGATTATAATTAAAAAAGGAAAAAGCTAACTTCTACTAACAACTACAACTAACTGACTCAACAAGTTATTATGATTAAATAAAAACACGTGTTTATTTTCAAAGTGTAAATGAGACACAAAAGTAAAAATATATACATGTGCTTCAATATCACATCATGTGCTAAAATTTATTTAAATTTCTTTCATAATGTATTGTACTTATGCAAATAACAGATTATTTTATCTATAGGACAAATAAAAACGTACATATATAATTTATATATGCATAATTCTTTATGTTGCCTTTTTCATGTAAAATGTTGATACCATTCCTACATTTATGCCGATAATGGATATGCAGGCAGAACAGTCCAAGTAACAAGTGCTAGATGGTTCTGAATCTCTGTATAGAGCTTAAGGAGAATAATTCTTTACCAGAAGTGGATTCTTCCTTTATTCCAAGCAGTTATATTGGAGTAGATTAGTTAGGGCAACATGAATATATGCCAATGGTTTTATTACCTACAACTCAAGCCAAAAGGTAGAAGCAACAGTTCGTCTATCTGTAGGAGCTCATTTTTTCAGCATGCCAGCTTTTACACATCCTGGATTTTACCTTTTATGGCATCACATTTGTGAAACATACCCGTGTCCAACTTCACCCTTGATCATAAAGAAAGCTGCCTGGGGTGATATTTAAACTGTATAAAAACGGTTTTAGTAGAGTAAATATCCTCTGGGGCAGCAGGGTACGGGCTGGGTATTAATCCCTAATTACTATTTCCTAAATTGGCACATAGCTTTCTCATTAGAGTATCCTTAACATAAAGTGAGAATCTTATGCTCAGGATGTCTGGATGTAGAATATATGAAATACAGCTTTAACCAGGAAATCTAAATTTTTGCTATCATGAACTTTTAATTAAAAATAGAAAACATTGATAATTTTTGTTTCCCATCTTTTCATTTCTTCTTTCTTCAACAGAATAAGCTGAAATGAAATTTTTTGTATATTTATTGTCAACTGAATCAATTTCTATAACTAAAGCTAATGTCATTCCCTTTCTCCTATATCCATACCCCCCTTTACACTATATTTCTAATTGATATTCCTGTTTCTCATTTGCTCTTCTAGAGTTATAGTTTCTCTATAAAATGTAGTCTATTAAAAATGTTTCCAGTCTCTTTTTATTGTTTCATATATTTTTCTATTATATTAGTTTTCTCCCAGAATCAAAAGAATAATCATAGTATCTCTTATAATTAAAAGTAAACATAGAAAAGTAATGAAAAGAACTGCTCTCTGATCCTTTCTCTCTCTCTCTTTTTTTTTTTTTTTGGTAAAAAGACATATCTTTAAGGGAAATCTAACTTCTGTAGACAGAGATAATAATTATTTTGTTATAATAAATATATGATTACGTCTTCCTCTCACTGTACTAAATAGCAATACATTATTGGTACCATTTCTCGAAAATAGTGATCCCCATCTCCAACTTTAAATGTTCTTGCCATTTTGGCAGCTTGGATTGTCCACACACATGCTCTTGTTCCTGCAGTTTTCTCAGTGCATATTGTTGTTTATGTCTAAACTAAGTCCTGTGCAAAAACATTAAAGATTTTATATGACCGGGTAAGAAGAGAAACCACTTGAAAATTTGACATTTTGGGTTTTCTTGGCTTCTAAAATTATCAATTTACACTGATCCAACAATGGTAGCTAACATACAATGTAGTTTTCCAATGTCATAGCTATATATTCTTTAACAGTGATCATTCCCTGCTCTAGGGCACAAATACATGAGACAACATATATGTCTACACTGACTGCTTTCATTTTATATTTTGAAGACATATGTTGTATTTACAGAGTGACCAAATTGTAGGCTTCCATGACTTTTATTTTTTTCACTGCAATGGTAATCGAATCAAACTGTAATCAGTATTATTATACAAAGAATGGTTTGCAACTTTTATCAATATTGCTATTTTTGGAAATTTTGTCCTCTTTATATAATAATTTTTAAGATATAAGTCTCATATTATAAAATGTGTATATGTAAAGTATGCAATCCAGTGGCTTTTATTATAGTCATATAGTCACAGAATTGTGCAACTATCATCACTATCTTATTTTAAAAGACTCCCTTCATTCCAAAAAGAAAGCTCCTACCCATTAGTAGTCACTCCCTATTAATTCCTCACCAAGACAGACCCCTCACTGGCATTATTCTAATTTCTGTCTTTGTGGATTTGTCTATTCTGGACATTTTATATAAATGCAATAATACGATATGTTACTTTTTGTGTTTGTATTTTTTCAATTACCATGTTTTCATCATTCACCCATGCTGTAGCATGAATCAGCATTTCATTCCTTTTTATGGATGAATAATATTCCATTGTATGGCTACACCACATTTTACATATTTATTTATCCATTTATGGTCATCTGGATTGTTTCCACATCTTGGATATTATAAATAATATTGCTTTATACATTTGTGTGCATACTTTTGCATAGATATATATTTCCAATTCTCCTTAGTGATTACCTATTCTTTATTATACTTCTCTATGGATTAGAACAATTTCTGAACTGCAAAAGAAAATTTTAAAATATTTCACTGATAAATGGAAATTTTATTTAATGAATTTTTTGATACATCTAATTTGATTTAGGAATGTTCTAAAATTTTAGCCATAATTTTTTTTTTCATTTAATAAACTTTGTCTGAAATTAAGAGATCCTCATATGACTTTTCTTCTTTATTTGGTTAATTAGATGATTGTATTGATTGATTTTCAAATAGTAAATCAATCTCTTATTCTAAGTATAAACCAATTTGTCATATTAAATTATTATTTTAATATTAAGTTGCATACACTTTGTTAATATTTTGTTTACCACTTTTAAATGTGTGAGGATACATGAAGCTAATGTTAATATCTTCTTTTACTCTTATAAAATAGTTTATAAATCTATTATATTGGCATAATATTAGTAAAAATCAGAGCAAATTGAAAATATCTATATTCAGATTTTTCTGTAATCTCTCTGTAATCTCTGTGACCTTTTTACTATTGTCTTACTTCCCATGACGTATCTGCAATTATCTCCTTTAAAGGCTTATCTCTCATGATTTTTGACCAGGTTTTGTAAGTGAAGAAAATTCTTCTATCATAATATTAATCTCTTTTTAATATAGTTTTTTGATGCGTGACAAATACAGTCTCAAGAAAATAGTATTGTAATACGTTGTTAAGTTTACAAAATGGCCAGAAAAATATTTGAAATAACATCTTATAATACTTAAAGAACAAATGTTTGTGTAAATTTTGTGATTTATATTAAACTACTGAATGTTACAACAACATTCAGCATTTTAATGAGCTAGATTTATGAACTAGGTTTCATTCATTTTAATTTAGTTACAAAGAAAAGCATATATTAAAGATAATATGTGCATTGTGCATTTAAACCTTATTGGAACACTTGCACATGGAAAAATTGTAGTTCAATATTTGTCCCAAAAGAAAAACATATGGTATACATATACACATTGGTCTGTGATTTCCGCTAGATACATTTGTTCTCAATTATTTATAAGAGCTTCCTGTCCCTCTGTGATTGCGCAGGAAATGCTAGACTTCAGAGGATTTGATACTTGTTTGGCTTTGATCATCTTTTAATCCAGTGGAAAATAAATTACTCTGAACTCCTTTCTCACACACTCCTATAACTCAGTTATATCCTGAATTGAAATTAAATGTTTCAGTTTGTGTAATGTAAGATTTCTCAATAAAAAAAAGATATGGGCGACAGAACTCTTCTAATACTTTAGAACCACGTTTTTCAGTAGGAACACGGACACCGCAAGTGGTCCAAAGTGTACATATAAAATAGGATTTATGGACAAGACTTTCAAGCAGAGAAACAGCAGAGCTCAGATAAGACCCTGAGCTCTCACTACACAGAAAGATCTGCTTAAGTGGAGCTTAGCTGAGCTGGATAGCCATCAAAAGTTCCAGAAAGAATCTAATTTCTAATAACTCTTCTTACGTCTAGGGAAAAGGAATAGGGACTGCATATGCAATCATGTATCAAGAGAGATGATTGAACCAATTTCCTGAGATGACTGAGAGCAGGGAGGAAATGAGTGAGCCTCCCTGGTTTCCAGAATTTCACTGATCAGTTTGATAACAATCACGAGCCTCCTCATTCATTAGCCAATTTTGCAGGCAATGGCATAATTATAAAGCAGTTTCCAGATTTTAGGGTACCCATCAATGTTTTTCTTTAATTTACTCTAAATATGTATTTTCAGTGTGCATGACAACTATTTTCAAAATCATTACAGTATCTATTTTTTAAGAACGCTATGTCTCACATTATGTAAAAGTAAATCATTCATTAGAAGTTATTTATAAAAGAGATTTCCTTAATGTCTAAATGATACTAGCATTATGTAGATAAAATCCCTGCCATTTATATATTCCAATATATATATTGGAATTCTATAATAAAAACCATTGTAGGCTTTTAAGAAGTGATGTTTGTTTTGTTTGGTCTTGAGTTATACCTTAAGGTGCTCTGGTTGCAGCATGAAGTTACTGAACTATGTGGAGCAGAATGAAGAATTCAAAACAAAAAGCAGTGCATGAGGGTTCCAATTTTTCCACATTCTTACTAGCCAGCACTTTCTATTTTCTGCATTTTTGTTTATAGCCCCAATTGTTATTCACTGCTTCAGACAACTGCAAAGTTAAACAATTGTATTTAATTAATTTTGATCAAAAACAGCAGGGAAAGGCTTTTTCTCACTGTATCAGCTTTGAGTCAGATCAAACAAAGACAGGCTTGATAGTGAAAGTGGGCTCTGCTAGGAAATCACCAGACTTGTTAAATAATGACATTTCTGTGGAAGTGAGTAAAGATGGGCACCAACCCAGTTTTGTCACCTCTTATGGCTGCCAGATGTGTTACCCCAGTTGTGGCTGTTGATTTTTAAGAGAACCGTAGAGACAGAGAGAGGTAGATGGAAATAAGGTAAATTAATGCACAACAAAGCTAATGCTTTCTACTGAGATTTAGCTATTCTTTTCTTTAAAAAAAAATCCTCCTGAATTGCTGCAAACATTTGGTTTATTTTCAAAATCCTGAAAAAGTTAATTTTGACAATTTTTGCCAATTTTCAGTTCCTTTTATGAAAGAACATTTTCAGAGGTGCTTACTCTGCCATATTTGCTGAACCTATTAGATCTTAATCTGGTTTAAACTCTGTCTTTTGTCTCCATATTCCATCTAAAATACAAAGCTGAAATTTGTATGACAGTGTAAATACCTTTAGGGTAAAAGTGACAACTTCTCTGGTTTATATCTTCACTTACTTTTGGTCTACTGTTTTCATTTTTTCCTGTCAGATCCTTAATGCTTGCAAGTAGATATATTTACATGTATATTTCACAGTATGGTTATTCAAATTCAACCTCATGTTTACTTCAGATGTACAGAGAACTAAGAGAAATGAAAGTCTGAATGATGGGCATATAATTTAAGATGCAAAATACCTGAGCATGATTATGTCTAAGAGAGAAAGCCTGTGGAGAGAGAGTGATTGAAAGCACTTGAAATCAGGTATAAGCGATAAAGCATTTTGAAATGGGTGATTGGAATAAAAGTACAAGAACATCCTTGAATAGGAATGGTTAGGCCTTACTATCCTTGATTAATTTACAAATGTGATTCGTAAAGACCTCTCCCTAAAAGGGAACACTGGAGTAGAGTGTAGTGTAATGTCTCTAATCTCAGATTTCTAGCGGAAGTCCTCAATGCCTCTCCACCTTGTGCATAAAAAGATCGAGTGTGTCTGCCATGATAACATGCTCAATGACAAGAATGTATCTCACTATTACAGAAAATACATTTCTGAGTATCTGAGAGGGTTACAACAGAAAGATTCTCAACTTTATGAGAATCCGAGTTCTGTTTCCAGCTCTGCTGTCTTCAGACATGTATTAACTGACTCTTTAGTGCTTCTCTTTGAATTGTAAGAGACTAAAACACACTTTACTTGTAGGTGAAAATAGGGAGCTGGTGAGGAATGAAGGAAGGAACAAAATGATAAAACAAAAAGATGGTCTGTAGCACTCACAACCTCATAAAGAATGCCTGATCGTCTCTTTCTCTGTCTCAAAATCAATAATCCTGTGTTGATCACACATCATCACTTGAATAAAAAAGCGTGATCAGGAAATGGAATCATTTTCCTGACAGTCTGCATCACAGTATCAAAACTGTGCTGTGGTCTGGGGGCTGCATGACTGACTGATTGACCCTTTCTCAAAACCACAGTGTCTGGGAAAAGATACAAAAAGGAACAATGAGCTGCTTTTCTACCAACCAATAATAATTGCCTGGAAATAAAGAAACTTCAGGACACTCACCCATTTTGCCTTATCCATGTTAAGTGGTTTACAGTCTGGGAATTTTCCAGGTTCAAAATCTCTAAAAGATCACATTTATTTCAATCTCAAATTTATGGTTTAGCACATAATGTCTAAATGTCCCACTTGAATTTGTGATAGTGTTCTACTTCTCACTGCGTATTTCAAAATACACGGTGTTTTTATTATAATTTTGAGGGAAATATATATGGCATAACTCTTATGAAAATAGAGTAGCCTTTATTTATTTGTACTAAAGATGTGAATTTTCAAAAAGCACTCCTACTCTGAGCGTGTGTTCCCGAACAATGGCAGTATATGCTTATCGATGACAGGTGTACGGGGTATTGACTGCAGTATTGTTTCAAATAACAACCCAAAACCCCCCCAAAACACAAAAAGTTATAAATATTAGTGCTAGACAGGGGAATCATTACATCAATTGTCTTAAATCTATGTATGAAATATTTGGTGCACTGGAAAGCAGAGACTTTTTTAAATGGAAAAAAATGTAGTTAAAGATCAATATATACTTGTTCTCACCATGAGGAATATGTGTATGTGGCATTGACTTGCCTAACATCTATTCCAACCTCTTTTAATGTACTTTTCTCTGCTGCACAGGCTGGAGAAAAAAATCTATTTTCTCAGACTCCTTTGCAGTTAGGCTCCTGGGTGTAATTTAGATTCTTTCAATAAGATGCACTCCTGTGTGAATTTGATTCAGGACTGATTGTGGTGAAGTGAGGAACTGACAAGATTTGAAGTGTCCATTTTGCTGGCACTGATTACAGAAGTTTTGCAGCTGTCTCTTCTGGTCATGAATTGAGAATCAGGTTTCTCTTTTCCTGATCAGGGATTACGCTGCTTGGTTCTGGAATCAGCAGCTGTGGCAACAGAGTCCTGAGTCTGTGACATCTTGATTATTGTCTTCTTAGAAACAATCTTAGTGACTATGATCTCTGCTATAGTTTAGAAATCACTTCTATAAGTCTTAAATTATGTTCTTGTCTTTTTTTTTTTTAATCTTTTTGCTTTAAATACTAGGATAGTTTCTGTTTTCTGTAATTTTCTGGAATCTGAATAAGATACACACCAACATTTTTAAAAAGGAATCTTGGAATTAAGGTCACATTAAACTGCGTAATGTTGGTTGTCCTCTATTTTGCATTTGTTTGTGCTTTTATTTGTTACAATAAATGAGTACTACTTTAACATTTGTTATTTTCTGTTCACAAATTAGGAAAAAAAGTTTATAAAATTTAACTTGTCCAAATTTCTTTTATCCTAAATCATTATTGTTTATAAATTTATACTTGCAAAAAATAATACAACTACATAGTTGGGGAACAAAAGGTTTAAAACTTGACTAAGCTAAATTAACTAAATAAACTTAACAAACTGAAACTAAAGACTTAAAACCCAAATTTTCAATTACCTAATGATACACCTTGTATTTTTCAGCTCCAAAATCTCTGTTTAGTTCTTTTTCATGCTTCTATCTCTTTTTTAAACTTCTTGGGTATGTTTGTTTGCTTGTTTTTCGTATTGTTTTTGTGGTTTTGTTAAATTGTTTACTGTGATTCCTTGCAATTGGTTAAGCCTCTTTAGTAGAATTATTTTGAATTCTTTGTCAGGCAATTTGAGGATTTCTAATTTTTTGGTGTTACTGAAAGTTTATTGTGTTCATTTTATGGTGTCATATTTCCTTGATTTTTCCTGAATCTTTATAGTCTTGTACAGCTGTCTGTGCATTTGAAGAAATAGTCACCTCCTCCAGACTTTCTAGACTAGCTTTGGTAAGAAAAGACATTCACTTGCAAGGGTGGGGGGCATTCTGAAGCACTGTACCACCGGGAATAGTGGCGCTGGTTATCAAGTTGAGGATTACATGGTGGCTCCAGGTCTAGTGGGGACACAGTGTCTCATCATCTCAAGCAGCTGGGGTCTGCAACAATGATAGCTGCATGGTCCTTGATGACAAGATCTGTGAGAGATCCATGGTGGCTGTAGGGGTTGTTGGAATCTATAGTGACACCTCTGGTTTCAGTGGCAAGGGAGCAGGGAAGGCAGCAGTAAGGGCTAGGCCTGGCCATATGAACACACCTCACTGCATAGGGTATAGTGGCAAGTGGCAGTTACAGGCATGAAGAAAATGGTGGTGAGAGCTGGGGCCATGAGAGGCATCCAGGGCCAACTTTGGGTGCATGGGTGGTATTTGGGGTCAGTGGTATGCACATGCAAGGCTACAGGAGTCAGAGATAGCAAAAAATACCCTATCAGGAGTAAATTTAACAGAAGAGATGAAAGTTTTGTACACTGAAAACTATAAAATGATGATGAAAGAAATTGTGGAAGACAAAAATAAATGAAAAGATATCCTGTGTTCATGGATTAGAGGAATTAATATTGGTAAAATATCCATACTGCCCAAGTGATTTACAGATTCAATGCAATCCCGATCAAAATTCCAATGACATTTTTCACAGAAAGAGAAAATAAATTCTAAAATTCATTGGAACCACAGAAGGCCTCAAATAAATCAAACAATATTGAGGAAGAAGAACAAAATTGGAGACATCATCCATCCTGATTTCAAACTATGTTACAAAGCTATTGTAATCAAAACAGTATGGTACTGGCATTAAAACAGACACATAGACCAACAGAACAAAAGAGAACAGAAATAAAGCCACATATATATGGTCAACTAATCTTTGAAGATTTGCCAGGAATACACATTGCCTCTTCAATGAATGGTGTTGGGAAGAATGGATATCCGCATGCAAAACAAACAAAAATTAAATAAATAAAACTGGATCTTTCTCTTATACCATACATGACAATTAATTCAAAATAAATTAAAAAATTAAGCATAAGACCTGAAACTGTAAGAGTCCTAGAAGAAAATAAAGGGGAAAAGCTCCTTGATATTAGTCTGGGCATTGATTTTTTTGGCATATGCACCCCAAAGCACAGGCAACAAAAGCAAATGTAAACAGTGGGCCTACAGCTAGCTAAAAGTTTTCTACATGGCAAAGAAAACAATTAACAAAATGAAAAGGCAACTTAGGAAATGAGAGAAAATGTTTGTAAAACATATATCCAATAAGGAATCAATATCCAAAATATATAAGGAACAACAACAACTCAATAGCAAGAAAATAAATAACTTGATTTAAAAAATGTCCAAAGGACTTGGACAGATATCTTACAGATGAACACATACAAATGGAAAACAGGTATATTAAAAGATGTGCAATATTACTAATTTTAAGTAAAATGCATATCAAAATTACAATGAACTATCACCTCACACCTGTTAAAACAGCTATTATCAAAAAGGCAAAAGGTAAGTATTGGCGAGGACGTGGAGAAAAGAGAAGCCTTGCACACTGTTAGTGGGAATGTACATCTGTACAGCCATAATGGAAAAGAGTAAGGAGATTCATCAAAGAATTTAAAAAAGAGAACTACAAATATGATTCAGCAATTTCAATTCTGTGTGTATATTCAAAGAAATAAAATTACAAATCTCAAAGAGATTTCTGCACTTCCATGTTTATTTCAGCATTATTCACAACAGTGGACGTATAGAAAAACCTAAGTGTTCATCAACAGATAAGTGGATAAAGAAAATGTGACACATGCACACACAAACTGGAAAACTATTTTTCCTGAAAAAATAAAAAGAAAAAATCCTACCATTTGCAATGACATCGATGAAACTTGAGGACATAATGCCATTACACTGTATGAGATAAGCCAGATATAGAAAGGCAAATACAGCTCACATATGGAATCAGAGAAAAACCAAAAAAAAAAAAAAAAAAAACAAAAAATAAACATTCAAACTCACAGTAACAGAAAATATTGTAGAACTGTGGATACCAAGGGTCAAAGGCTACAAACTTTTAGTTATGAGATGAATAGCTTTTGAAGAACTAAAGTACAGCATGATGACTATACTTATTAATAATGTATCCTACATATGAAATTTGCTAGAGAATAGATAACAAGTGCCATTACCACACACTAAAAAAGGTAACTGTATGAGGTGATGGATATGTTAATTGGCTTTATTGTGCTAATCATTTCACAATGCATACATATTTCAAAACATTGTATTGTACCCCTTAAATATATACAATTTTCATTTATCAATCTTACCTCAATAAAACTGGGGGAAAAAGTCAATGTTTTTAAATAATCTGCTCTATGGAATAATTAATAACATAATCAATAAATTAACATTTCTCACAGATTATATTCATCTATACCTGATTATATATCAATATAATTTTGAATTCTTCCAGGGTTTGGCTTTTAAAGTGTGAATTCTTATTATCTAAGGACCTCTTAGTGGTAACAGATTTATGAAGCAGTTACTAGGATACTATGGTTAGAGTCAAAGGTGCAAGGCAAGCAAAAGCAATGTCTGCTATAAGCCCAGGCATACAAATGTATATATGGATATATCTATATCTATATCTATAGCTATAGTTACATTATCTATTTAGAATATGACACGATATATAAGAATGGCAAAGCAAATAATCTCTCATTTCCTCCAAAGAGAACCTAGATGGCTTATTAAGGATAAGTGACACAAAAGAGAGGGGTATTAGGTTTTTGTTTCAGTTTTTGCAGTGAGGGACATATACTCCTTTTGTTCTATATCTTGATTCCACTGGTAGAATGAAGCTTAGGCTCGGCTCTTTCTCTGCCTGAATATGAAATTCAGAATTATTCTGTTTAAAGTCAGGCAATCAGAAAAAGGGAATAACTTATTTAAATGGAATGGGCAGACTGTTGATGCTGAGGTGCACCCGCAACCCATTTCCACATTAAAACTAATGGTACAAGATCAGCACTGAGCTCCAATTATTGAATAAACTTCTCATTTCTTACAAGTTGTATTGAAACACTAAAATTTTGGTGACCTTTGTGTAGACCAATACAAGACATTTAGATCTGCTTCTACCCTCCTGTGTTCCTGCTCTGGAATAAATTCTCAGGCATATTCTTTGCATTGCTTGTTTTCAAAACCTTAAATTGAGCCATCATTCTCATTATTTTCCCCACATTCTCTTTGTAGTCAGACATGGCTCATCTCCCCATTCTCAGCAAGTATTGTAAAACAAATCAAACTTTCATGCCATGACCATAGTTCACAATCAGGTTTTCTTCTTATGAGTACTACTACTTCAAACTTACTGTACATATCCTGAAACCTGCATTACCTGAGTGCTCTAGCATTTATCATTCTGCATATCAAGATTTATGGGACTTGCTTGGCTTTTTCTGCTATAGTTCACTGCTCTAGGACTAAATCACTGTAGAGCTTGACCCAAAGCTTACAGTTGAATAGACCTGTCATCTCTTCCTGGAAACAAACCTTACTCTAAATAATCTATGACACCTGCCTGGCCAGCTTTCTCTTATTCCCATTTATTCCTTGGCGTGATAACTCTTTGATTTGAAACTTCATGAGTTACTACTGCATGGAATACAACCACGTTTTTATAAGCACATTGGGAGAAGAAAAGTGGTTGTTACACCCAAAGAATGACTCAAAGTGATAAATCAGGATTTAAAGGGGATATCAAAAGCATTTTCAGGAGAAATAATTTTCAGCAGCTAGTTGCAGAAAATATAAAATCTGATCTCTCTTTATGTCCAGACATCGCAGTGTTTATTATCTAGGTGTAAAGCAGAATGTATTTTGAAGATGGTTAGAGAAAAGTAGAAACTAATACATTAATAATAATAAATATGCCAAAGAAACATAAATCAGAATAATAAATAATAACAATGGAGCTGAACCTCTGCGTTTCGGCAAAAAATTTTAACTATCTGCATATGCATTTATCAGTTTCATTTGTAAGTGTTTGGCATTTTAGAGATCTTGTTGCTTATAAAACAAATCTCAGATGATATCTCACTGATAGATGTATGTTTGCACAAGAAGATTTGCTATCTGGCACAAAGATAATTTTCATTCACTTTGTCCCCATTCATGCATGAAACAACCTGCTTGTGATAACTTTACACATCCATTATTTAAAACCATATTCTTGGATATTTTGTTACATTTGTGGAAATTTAAATTCTTACATATTCATATAAATTTGATCAGGGTTTCTCTGTGATATTTTTACCACTTTTTCCTCTGATATCTAGGAATAGAGACAGAGAAATGTTAGCGTTAAAGAAGTATTACTAATGCTATGACATGGAATCAACAGAATGACGAATGTACCAATAAAGAAAATCAAAAAAGCATAGGAGATATATGTGATGTGAAGTATAATACGTTTTGAACAATGATAAGCTGAACCCAATGAAAGAAACTTTCTCAGCTTATTTCTTTGACTGTTTTCAAAGACATAAATTTTATCAAATTATTTACAATTTTATATAAATAAGTTGTTTCTCGTAATATAATAGGGAGAAACACATATGCTTACTGCAAATTTCTAAATAAGACTTCTGAGCTCTGGGAAGTCAGGTTTAAGATGCATCCAAAAAAAATTATGTCTAACAATTATTATTAATATCAGACAATGTTAGGAAGAGTAGCTTTGGTATCACGTAGATGGATTCAGATCCCAACGTCATTTTCTATCAAGGCAATGTATCTTCTTAGGTAAAAAAAAAAAGGCTAAAAATTATTATTAAAACCAATTGAGATAATACACATAAAGATTTTCTATTAGATTCAAGGTAGGCTTTCCCTTATCTTCCTAAAAAATAAAAGAAATCATTTAAAAAGAACCTGTGAAACATTATTCTAAATTCTCACTAAACTGTTTTAAGGTCATTGTTAAGTATATTTGGTTTTCTAGTAAGAATATGTTTTACTGAGGAAAGATTATTTAAGGAAGCATATGTTCCCTTACAATAATTGCTATTATGCCAACTGCTCAAGAATTTTTAACATATAGATTGTTCCATCTTGGTGGCTTAAATACTGGTTTCTCACTGCAAATAAATAAGATTGAATTTTGTAGTTACATACTCTTACATGTTCATCTTTTTTCTCCCAAGTTTATGATAATCCATCATACCACCCACTATGACAGAATTATACTAAACAGCCTTCTCAGTGTTCTATTGCTGAAATGAAATTGTATTATTTTAAAGAAAATAATTAGTAGTGTATAATAATCTTTGTATGTTCACATTATATAAATGAGAAATGACTCTCTTTTCAACATGGTTAAGTATTTAATTTTATCTCTAAGAGAGAATCAGTTATAAAACGATTTTGTAATAAGACATAAGTTTTTTAACTACAGATTTGTACCTCAGAAATTATTCCCAATATATAATGAAGATAAACAAACTATTCCAGGTTAACAATTTTGATAACTAAATATTAAAATCTATTTTCAAGTAGAATTTAAAAATATGATTAACAATATTTCAAAATGCTGATTAAATATTTTTCTTTATTCATTTCTCATTTTTCAGCCTCTGCAATAAATGTCGAAGTTGAGAAACTGAAATCTTTGAAAGTTTTTATTCTAAAAGATAAAAAGATCATATACATCCATATATGAATTCCACCTATTATACAATAAATACATTGAGGTTTGGTGAACATGGAAGATGTTATAGTGAAAATCATTTCAGTAACGGTATCTAAAATGGAAACGGCTGTAACATAAACAGGTTTCCCCCAAATTGTACTTTTTATTATTATTATTATAATGAAATCATTGACTTTATAAGTATATAAAGTGTTTTAACATGGAGAATTAACATAATTTTCAATCATATTTATATTAAATATAATTTTCAAGTAAAGAAAATTATCAGAATTTGTGAATTTGATTTGACTTGTAATACTCTTTTTTGAAAAGCTCGAATGATGATTCAGTTTATGAACAATTAAATGATATTGTCAAACACATGAATAGATATTATAGGTGGTAATATCAAAATTGTTTGAAACCTGTGAAATATTTCATATTTGTCTCTTAATGGGAAATATTTGTGACATTCAAAAAGATCTGCCAACAGCCAGGTGTGATGGAGTGTGCCTGTGATCCCAACTACTTGGAAGGCTGGGGCAGGAAGATACCTTGATCCTTCAAGGAGCTGGAGATCAGCCTGGGAAATATAGGGATAAACAATATCAAAACAACAACAAGAAAACAAACAAACCAAAAAAAAAGGCTAATATAGTAATACAAAATGGTAGTTTATTGTTTTATCTTAAACCTTTGACTATTGCAAATCGCCAATTATCAACTCCATTTATCAGCAAGAGTTTTCATGGGAGTATTTTTACATTAACAATGGAAAACAAGAAAATACAATAGCTCTGGTTATAAAGAGTTCAAATGCATGTTTGTCATTTCCACACCAAAAGAAAACATTAAAATAAAGGCGGTTTGAACAGTATGCAAAATCATCAAAATCTGAGGTCAACAATTTAAATCTACTTTACTGAAATAAAGAAATTTTACAATGAATAAATATCAGGAATTTATTTTTTACTCAAGTACTTTACAGTTGGGTATGCTGCAAACATAGGCATAAAATCAAACAGCCACACATTCCTCACTACAATAATTCTACTAAGAAAAGACGTGAGTTAGGCAGCAGGCTCCCAGTAGGATATTTAATAATTGAATACGCCTGACCCTTTATACTGCTACTGAACACTCTTGGGACAATGGTGGTCCAAAGAAAAATGGTATGCCGGTGCTGAATATACTGAGCTAGTCTTAATTGTGAGTGAGTGAGTCACACTTCACTGCTTTTTGTTTGTTTAAATTGGTTAATTTCCATGGAGAAATGCAGAGCTCAGCAATTTTTGCAGTAAGATTTTTTTTTTAATGTATTGAAAAGCAGCCAAGTTTTCACAGTCTAAAGGAAACTCCTGATCCATAGCACAACACATTAGTGTTTTGAAATTTTAACTGTGTTTTGTTCAAATGTATTCTCTTGTGTGGCACATTCATATTGTGGCATATGCTTAATATTATTGTCAGCAAAGATTTATTTTTTTATTTCTATTTTAGAAATAACATTTTATTAAGCATTTCCTTTGCTCTCACTATCTCATTTGTCAATTAGTTTGGGTGGATTGTTAAAATACATTGGTCCTGCAATGTTCCATTTTTTATCTTAAGCAACAGTGTTTCCTTATTTGTTAAATCATTCCTATCAGCATCAAAATATACTTCAGTCTTTGCCAAATTTAATAAGAAGGAAAAAAAAACCTTCGCTTTACCAAATCTTATCACCCAATTCTTTCCCTCAATAGCAAAATTCTCAAGAGATAACTGTTTTATATAATTTAAAGATTCTTTTGATGACAAGGCACAATATAATGACACTCATGGCACTTGGATGGATGAAAGACACCACTTTGTTACTTGCAGCTCTAAAAAAGAAAGACTGTTACTCCGGGCCACAAAGGTGGCTGCGTTGAAGACAGGGACAGAGTGAGAGCAACCTGGCGCTAGCTGTAGGAGCAGCTTGTGTTGTGCAAGCAGAGTGGTGTTAGCTAAGCCTGGTGGGCTTCTGTTGGCATTGGCTATTTTTTTGGTTTTGGGGCACAGAGGTGGTCCCCCACTTGCCTAGTACCTGTTCCTAGGGTGACTAGGGTAGGGACATGGTGGTCCCAGAGTGTGATGATGTAAGAGAAGTAATGGGATATAAATTTATTCACTTAAGAATTGAGGCAATTGACCAGCCTCAAGCCAGAGACTTAAAACTGGATAAAGAGTGTATTAAATACAAACAAAACAGAAAAACTGTATTATATTATCTATATTTATAATCACCAATAATAGGTCTCCTACTTTTTTTTTTCTTGCTACCACTCCTATCAGAATTTTGTTTATAACTCACCAAGTGATCTGCAATTAAGGTCAGTGACAACATCAGTATTGACAAATTCAAAGGCTAATTCTCAGTGCTGGTGTATGGGTAGCGTTTGAAGTGGTCTGCTGGCCTTGTGCTTTAAATATGTTCTTCCGTTTCTTTCCTGCACAGCCCTTCATCCCTGGTAATCACCTCGCAGTCTCCTGGACTGCTCCTCAATTCATCAACTTTTAAACACTGTTTGTGCCATAGTCACTCAAACATCTTTTCCATGTCTACCTGCATTCACCCCCAAAGTCCCCTCATTCACCCCAAAAACTTTTAAATACCTTGTTTAAACTGATGACTCACAAATGGGTGTCTCCAACTGAGAATATCATACTGAATTTATACCCAAGTCTCAATTAACTCTATGTCCATGTTACATTTATATTTTACTTTAATTCATATCCTCTTCCTACTTAACTTTTCTGTTTTCACTTGAATGTCTAATGCTGTCTAAAACTTAGCACTCCCAAGAATGAACCAGTTTTTTAGGCTAAAGTAATACATATAATAATTCTTAACTCATATCAATTCCATCATTCCTGGTTCTATCCTGAAATCCAGATTCTGAGCAGTATCACTTATTAGTGCCTACACTGCTGATACAAGTCATAATTTTTCTTCAGTTGGGACTTTTGAAACACATTTTATGTTTTTATCTTGACTCAATTTTCCTCCTTTCCAGACTATTCTCACAGCATTATATTTCATATAGTCTCTATTATCCTTCAATTTCAGTTAAAAGAACAGTAATCTACTTTGGCTTAAAGAATCTGAATTATAATGTTCTAGTTGCTCTGACTTTTTCATCTGTGATTTTTCTCCCTTTCTGCTGCTCGCATTCTCCTGATCTGCTTTCTGTTCATTGAACACACCAAGCACACTTCTGCCTTGGGGCCTTTTAATTTGCAATTCCCTCTGACTAGAATGCTTTTCCTCCTGATATCAATAAGGTTTACTCTCATATGTTTTAAGATAATTCATCAAAGTTCAATTTTTTCAATCAGAAATTGCCTTTAGTAACCAACTGAAAATTGTACTCTGCCCCCAATGCTTCTGCCCCATGAGAACATTTGGCTTTATTTAGCTTTTACAGTATGCATTAGTTTTCTGTTACTGCCATAACAGATGACCAGAAACATGCTGATGTAAAACAGCACAAATTATTTTGTTGTAGTTCTGTAGGTCAGAACATCTACTGTGTTCCTTTGTAAAGGTTCCAGGGGAGGATTTGTTTTCTTAATCATTTGGTTTGTTGGTAGAATTCAGTTCATTGAGATTGTAGAGACCATGTCCCCAATTTCTTGCTGAGGGCTGTTCACAGCTTCTACAGAGTGCCACGTTTCTTCCTTCCGTCATCTTCAAAGCCAGCAGATTTGGGCTGAGTTCTTCTCACCTGGAATCTCTTTGATCCTTCTTCCATTGTATTTTTTTTTTCCCCTAACCACAGCTTAGAAAATTTCTGTTTTAAAGAACCCTGTGATTAAATTATACCCATCTGAATATTTGAGAATAATTCCCCATCTCAGAGTACTTAAATTGACAGTATTTGTAAAGTACATTTTTTCATGTAGGGTAACATTGAATTATGTGGATATAGGAAGTTAAAGTGTGAACATGTTTTGGGGAAGTCTTAGTATGCCCACAACGTACTATCTAACTCATCAAGTATTTCCAAATTTCTTTTTACTGTTTCCTATCACAACAGTAAGATTGTAATGGGGAACAAATATATTCTCCCTCACTATTATATCTCAATTACCTAGAATAATTCCTGGCTGATCAGATATGTTCAGTAAATAATTATTGAATAAATAGATATGGATATATAGATAAATAATCATCTTAGTTTTTATTTCAATTGGATGCATGTAAAACACTCCAGAAATAATTTTATGCTAATTTTTAGCAAAACTATTATAGTGTCTTTCCTGTCTGTTATAAAATTTCTATTCAGGATCAATTTCATAAGTGAAGAGAAAATTTAAAAAATGTTGGCAGATTCAAAATTTCTCTGACAAAAATATAATGTGATTATGTTAAGGCAAAATAGGATTAAATCTTTTTTATTGGAATGAACAGTTTGTGAAAGGGTGAATTTTTTTCTTGAATAATACAAAACAATTTGTCAAACAATTTTGGCAAATCAAAGACATTTGCATCTAAACAAGTGAAACAAGTACTCCTCTTGCAACCTCATAAAACTCTGTGGATGACAAATAAATAGTATCTTAGTCTGGGTACAGAAATCATTTCTAATACATTCTTCTGTCTCCAAGGAGGGCCACAGTACCTAAGACATCCAATAAGCATTAAAAAAAGGTTGGTGTTTGAACTGAACAATGAGATTACCAACTTTCTATGCTATCTATAAGGCTTTCATTTTTAATTCCTGAAATATGTTTAAAATTTATCTTAGTTAAGAGTTACATCTTAATTTCCTATTGGCTATTAGCCTCAATTAGTAACACAAATTTTTGAAAGATGATTATTGCAGCTAAGGTATTTTAAATAATTAGAATTAAGCATTCTTAGTTCTCTGTGAACTAGAGGAAGCATCCTCTTATTTTCAGTGTTCTCTGAGGTAAAGGGGAATGTAATTTTAAGAAAACAAAAATATAAATTTAAAAAAAATAGGAAAATTCACCACTTGACAATGAATTTTTTTTTTTTATTTCAGCATACTATGGGAGTAAAAATGTTTAGGTTGCATATATTGCCCTTGCCCCCCGCCGCTCCCAGTCAGAACTTGAAGCGTGTCCATCCCCCAGACCGTGTGCATCACACTCATTATGTATGGTATATACCCATTCCCTTCCACCTACCTGGCACCCGATGAATGTTATTCCTATATGTGCGCTTAGGTGTTGATCAGTTAAAACCAATTTGCTGGTGAGTACATGTGGTGCTTATTTTTCCATTCTTGGGATATACTTCACTTAGTAGAATGGGTTCCAGCTCTATCCAGAAAACTACAAGAGGTGCTATATCACCATTGTTTCTTATAGCTGAATAGTATATGGTCTACATATACCACATTTTATTAATGCACTCATATATTGATGGGCCCTTGGGTTGTTTCCATAACTTTGCAATTGTGAATTGTGCTGCTATAAACATTTGAGTGCAGATGTCTTTTTTATAGAACGTCTTTTGTTCTTTTGGGTAGATGCCCAGTAATGGGATTGCTGGATCAGATGGTAGATACACTTGAATGGCCTTTATCAAAAAGTCCCCAAACAATAAATGTTGGCATGGATGTGGAGAGATGGGAACACTCATACACTGCTGGCGGGACTGCAAACTAGTGTAACCTCTGTGGAAAGCAATATGGAGACAATGAATTTTTATACTAAATGAAAATATTCAATGAAATAAATACTGGATTGCCACAATATTAATAATAAATTTATGTATTTGGTCACGGTTTTGGGGAATTTTAAATATTAGATAGGTAAATATTCTTTAGAAATGAAAACTCTAGCTCTACAAGGAAAACATGAAAGTCACACGAGTCTACTTTAATAGTCATTTGATCTTTGTTTGTACAGCATCAGTTCTGCTTACATCAATTGATTTTCCTAAGAGAATTCAATATTTTTCTTTTATAAATCTTCAAGTTCCATTTATGTGGGTCTCCATCTGAAATGCTAGTGGTCTCTAAGAGTATTTCAGCAGGCCCGAGAAAATCATGTATCCAATTCTACTGGTCTCAGAGATTGTTTCATGTGTAGGTACATGGCTGAGAATTCGGGTGTTTGTCCTGAAAAGATAAAGCTCAGCAGCTTCTGGCAGAAATTTTCCGATCATGAGAGAAAACGAACAAAATAATTGATAAAGTCAGTGCAGCAGCTGCAGCTCGGAAATGAGAAGAATTAAACTGTTACTTGCTGTTATCAATGACTGCAATCCCTCCACCACTCACATTAAACATCTCATTCTCCATGCTGTTAGCATTCGAGTTTAATCCTTCATGTTCTTCAACTTCAAACTGCTTCAACCTACGTAGACTTATAAACCTTTGTTACTGGTACATCTGCAGACTCATTTATTCCTCACCCCTTGGATGCTTTTTCTTTCCTCATTTGTAGGTTAAATTCCATAAACCAGCATTATAACCATACGCTACATAAACCCTCAACTTTCCTGCCCTCATTATGTATCACTGCTTCCCCACCATGGAGAACAACTTCTGGGATATAGGAGACATTCAGAAAGACTTTGTTGAATGAATGGATTCTATGTATTGAGTACTTTCCTTCCAGGAATGTGTGATTCCCATTGTGTTTCTACATGTTTTTTGTTTGTTTGTTTGTTTTGCAGAATAAGGAAAATAGACAATGAAATGGGAAAAAAATTAACTAAATTCACACAACACATTCCTGGCAAAAGACCTTGTGTAGAGCTCAAGTCACTTGGCTCCCAGTTCTTCACTCTATTCTTCCCAATTTTCTAGTTCTCTGAACACCCTAATTTAATTTCTCATGGTCTACTTTGATCCATATTTAATGATCTGCCTTCCACTCAACAGTTGCAGAAAGACGTATGTATGAAGAAAACAGTTCAACTTTTAATTTATAAACAGAACTACAAAATATTTTAAGACACACTTATATGCTGTAAGACATGCACACAGATCCTTTATAAGAATAACATCTATTGGATGTTGGGCAGGGGGGAGGGGGCAGGGGGAAGGAGGAAGGAGGGAACGAGTATATGCATACACAAAGAGTGCAATGTGCACTACGCGGAGGATGGACATATTTGAAACTTGGACTGGGGAGGGAGGGGAGGCAAGGGTAACACACGTAACCTAAACATCTGTACCCCATATTATGCTTAAATAAAAAAAAGCACTAAAAAAATAAATAAATAAATAAAATTATTTACAAATGCAAAGCTTTAAAATAATGTGATTTTTTAACTGAGAGCTGATTGTGAAAACTAATATTGACAATCTTTAAAGTCTTTTAATCTTGTCCTAGAATAAAGATATGGGCCCTGTAAGGCTCTGCCTCTGAGAAGTTTGGGGATAAAACTAGAATTATGCTGTATGCATAAATTTTAGTTGTATTAGTGAGGACCCTTTCTTTCTCTCTCTCTGCTATGAGGAAACAGAGAGAAGGCGTCAATCTACTAGTCTGGAGGAGAGCTCTTATCAGAAATTGAATTGGCCAGAACCTTGATCTTGGACTTCTAGCCTCAGGAACTATGAGAAATAAATTTCTGTTGTTTAAGCCAAAAAACAAAAAGATGAGTGAGAAAGAAAATTATAGTGAAATGTTATTTCTGCAACAAAATTCTTCAGTAAATTCATTATTTTACAATATCTGGTTTAAAATAAACTATTTAAATAAAGGGTATTTTTAAGAATTTGATGAGTTAGTAACAATTATACTTTTGATTTGACATTTAAATAAATAAAGCACATTAGAGAGGGGTTTTTTTGTATTTTGGTTTTTGGCTATTTTTCGTTTATTGTAAGTATCAAATAAGATTGCTGAGAGTGAATCTCCAAACCTAATAAGACCAGAATTATCACATGTTAAAAAGATTAGACTGGAAGTAGAAAATTCCACTGACTGCAAGTCAAATACTCGTTAGACACTGTAATATGTGCAACTGTCTATGTACTCCAACTAAATAGGAAATGTGCATGTCATTAAGCTAAAGTCACAACTTTTCTATTCACTTATCATCTGGTTATGCTAGCTTTTGTGACCTATTGTTTTGTTTTGTTTTCTTTCTTTTCTTTACAGGTAGACAATTGGGTAAAACCTACATCTCAGCTAAGGTACGCACTCGTCGTCCATTGTCCTTTCTTTGGTTTTATTTCTTTGCTTCTTACTTTATTCATACATTCCATTTTTATTCCCTTCCCCATCATCACACAGGCACTCTGATATGTATAGTATATGTCCTTGAATTCTACAGAGGCTTTATTTGGGGAGTATATATTTTTAAATACGTACATGACTTAGTAATATAAAGCACATTCCTTTTTATATATTTCTGTGTATGAGGTGTATTTACATTAGTTTAATTCTTCTGACTGCTGCATTATATTTATACGATGTATTCAGTATTTGTCTCTTTCCTCAGAAATAAACATTTTTTTATTAACACCCTTTAAATTCCATTACCACAAGAATGCTGAAATGAACTTCTGGCACATTTTATCTTCCAGAGAATTTCTATATGGGCTATATATGTAGAAAAAGGATTATCATATCACAGGATATATTATGATTGAAGATGCCACATTACTCACCACTATCACTTCACATGTCAAATTTCTATTAGTAGTACAATGTGTAAGAATGTACTTCAATTTCACCAAAAGTATTATTTAGTATTTTATCTTTGAAGATCCTATGGATATAATGTAGTGGACTTTTTATTTTTATTTGCCAATTAGCTATGATGTTGTATACTTTATATAGAATTAATTTGAGTTTTATCATCCATTAAATATTTATTTATATCCTTTCTCCATTTTTCAATTATGTTTCCTGTTTTATTTCTTAGTGATTTTCAAGAATTCTTTTTTTAATATATTATATTTTAGTCTCCTGCAGGTTTTGAGTTTACTAAACTTTGTATATGGTATGTATATAATCCTGTATATCTACTCTTCATACTATGTTTTATGCTTTAGAAAAACTTTTTTGAAAGTTATTTCTTACACTCATCATGTACAGTTTACATTTTGCTAATATATAAGCCAAATTAACCTGAAAGTGTACCTTTTTATATGCTGTAGGTACCTTATTTTATTCTATTGCATAGACTAAACCAATTTGTCACTTTATTGATTTGTTTCTTCTATGTTTATCCTGGAATAAATCTAGATAGATAGGAAGATATATATAAATAGATATGTGAACTTTCTATTCATTCTCATTGGTGGATTTACCCTTCTAAAAATTGTTTACTATGTCCAGATTTATTTTAAATCCTCCCTTTTACTCTATTTCTATAAGGACTTAGTTATAAATTAACGTGTTAAAAATTATAGATCATTTTGATATTAATTAACATCTTCACAATATTGATTTCACCAATCAGTAGTGTGCTTTATATCTCTATTAACTCTGACCTTCATTTATGACCCATAGATAGAAAAGATTTAACATTACCTTGATCCTAATGTGCATTAAATACATTCCTCTGTAATTTATATTTTTTGTTGACAACTTAAATTACCTTATGCATTAATAACTTTTTGATTGGTAATTACTTCTGAAACCAAATCCAATTTGTTATTATTGTGAATCAATTTTCATATTCAGAATCTTGCTGATCTTATTATTTGTAATCATTTTAGATTAGAATGAAATCATTTTTTTTATATTGTCTATAAAACTGATTTTATTGCCTTTGTTTTAATCTTAACATCTCCCTCTTTTCTATTGTTGTGTAATGCTGCCTGGAATATAGTGTCATGTGAAGAACTAGAGATAATAATAGTCATCTTGTATTGTCTCCATTTCAGAGAATGAAAGTACAGCTTCTTCATCGCTTAAATTGCTTGATGTAGGTATGTTGGTAGAATTTTTCACTAAGGACGTTTTCTTATGTCCTTAGAATTTTTCTATAGGGACATTTTCTTATATCTTTAATTCACTAAGGGATTTTTGCCTCTTATCCTTTCCATTGTTTTATATTTTCATACTCCTTCCTATTTATTGCTAAATTGTTCAGTGACAAATAGAATCTTTGCAGGTTTAATTACTAATGATTACATAGATTACTACTAATTTGCCAACATGATTCTTCTTGCTTCAAATAAATATCAATGCTTTTGTATGTTTACCTATATATTTGTTTATCTTTCTTTCTTTAATTCTTCATGGTGCCATATACTGTCTATTGCTATTATTTTGTGACCTACATATGTTCCACACATTTTCTCCCAGTTTGTGGCTATTTTTTACACATTCTATGGCTTCTTTTGATCAATAAATGTTTTTAAATTAAAGTTACAGTTTTATTTTTAATGTTTGTATTACCCATTTGAACTTTACATTTTTTGTTAAAGTAATAACCTCCTATTACTTTTGTTACAGCAATAGATCAAGGATGTACAGATATTCTTCTGAATTTCTTTCAAACTGTTTTATAGTATTTTTAGTTTTTGTAAATTTTAACTTTTTAAAAAATAAAACAATTTGGACTTTTTTTTATGTGGTGTGATGTTGAAACACATTTTTGTTTGTGATCATATAAAATTTTTTGCATTACTATGTATTGAAACCTGCATTGTTTTCTATTCCTGAGTTCCCACACTAACTCCATTCAGGAAGTTGCCCCCTCCCTGACACACACACACGTGTGGTTGTATTAGCTGATCTCACAGGCACTCATTTCAGAAATCAGATGCCTGCTCAGTGGTGTGGCAGGCCATGTGGCAAAATTAAAATTTGGTTAAATCAGAGCCACTAGCTAAGGGGGCAGGTCAGCCTCAGCTACAGAAACTGTTCTGGTACGAATGAAATCAAGCAGCAAATAAAAGGATAATATGCAGATAACTTGTCTCTCCTTTTTTCCTTTCAATGATCAAATCTAGACAGTTTTTTTCATGGAGCCAGTCTGTGTGCCCATGTAGATGTATTCACTAGGCAAATGGCTGTGGTTTTGCAGATCTCATCATAAAGCAGTAGTGAGAAGGATAATGCTTCATCATCCATTTCTTCCTCTCTTTTCCTGCATTACATCCTTACTCTTTCACTCTCACTGCCCCAGGATTGTAAGATCCAAATAAAGATTTGGCATTTAATCTACTTGTACAGTTTGTCTTCTTCAGCACGCAGGTTCAGGAAATTACTAACAGATATTTTTTCAGGAAGCAAGCCCTCAGAATGGGATTTTAGAATTGGATTTCCCACTTGACTTAAGACAATGACAAACCCATTGATATAAAATTTGAGATGACAATAGCTGCTGGAAATTTTCACATCACAATCACTTAAGATTATTTCTATTATTAATTGAGATGAAGCACACACCAAAGGAAAAACATTGGGTAATTAATGCAATGCTTAATCAGTAGAGGACAACAATGAACATCATTATTCTGGAGTGGAATTGATTTTGATATTACTGGATAATTTGCAAAAACAATACGATGGGCTTAGGGCAGTTTTTTAGCCACAGCAATGAAATTTTAAAGAAGAGGACGTCCATAGAAACTTTAAATTAGACATACCTCTTGTAGTCACATGATGACAGTCCTGAAAATAATATTAGTCCCTAAATCTTGGCAAAGCTTCAAATGGAATATTAACTGTGCAATACTGACTATTATATAATAAAAGACTGATAAGAAAACAGAAGATATCTAAGTCCTGAGAAGGAAAATTATAGGCAGGTACACTTGAAAAACTTAATTCCTTTGATATGCTGAATTTTTCTGGAAGGCAGAAGCAGCACAGGCAATCCACTAAAGGATTACAAAGGTAGAAAAAAAATCACACTGTCTTATAGCCATGAAGATATAATACGCTGCATAAATGTTTTCAATATATACGATAACTAGTCTGTAGGTAAGAGAACTTGACAGCACCATTTGTCAAACATCAGCACATCAGCTATTCTAACTTGACCTAGTTATCAGAGTGATCATCTGTGTTAGCTAAGTGGTTTTGTAAAAAAAAAAAACCAAAAAAAACAAACCTCTTATGTATTTATAACAGGAGGTAGTTTTGTTACTCACAGCAAGGATCCCAGCAGAGGTTAGACTTCTACTCTCCCACAGAAACTGGGGTATAGGGACTCTGTCTTCCTTGATGTCTATGTTTTAAAAAGATGGTTCCCAGGTCCTTGAGAAAGACATTTCTAGGTTATAAAGCTGAAAGGTCCATCTAGTTTTTAAAAGGAGATATATACAGTTCAAAGGAAGAGAAAATACTTATAATCACAAGTTTTCTAAAGTAAATGCTCAAAAAAAAAAAAAAGGAGGGAAGGAAAATGTCTTCCCTGAAAATTAAACCTCTTATTCTTAATTTGTGTTTGTCCTTAGAGAGCCCAACATGCAATTATATTTCTAAGAGTGCCCAGCAGGCTTCTATCCCTAAAGGCAATAAGAAATGTACTAGGGAAAAAGTTTCAAATACTTATAGCCATAAAAAAGATTGAAATCCTGCCATTTGCAGCAACATGGATGAAAATGGAGAACATTAAGTAAAATAAGACAAGCACAGAAAGACAAATATCCCATGTTCTCACTCATATGTGGAAAGTTTCTTAATGGCTGATATTTTTATTTATTTATTTATTTTTTTGTAGGCCAGTAGTAGCAGAAGGTATTGTTGGAAGAAACTGGGTTCTCTAAATATCAGTGGTTTCATAGAATCTCAGAATGGCAAAATACAAGAAATAGCACTTAAATGTCAGAGCAAAGTATGCATAATTACCATAATGTATCCAAAAAGAGGAGAGACAATGAAGGTGTTTGATGCACTGGAGTCTAGGAAAATGGCTAATAAAATAGACCATTATTTTTCAGGTGCAAAGTAACTGGGCCTGGGAGACAAGTACAGTTTTGCTTAGTTTGTACAATGTGAACAATAAAAGGAAACTGGGCTGATGTCAACTGCTGCAAGAAAAAACAAGTTTTTCAAATAACGTATGACCTTAATCTGTTGATGGAACAGAACCCAGGCACTGAAACTGTAATTTAGGTCCCCTTGAGGAAGTACTCTGGAATGACAGTATCAATATATGAAGTGAATGTTCCTCACTCAAATGGTTCCCCAAATTCATCATTCTCTAGGGTAACTGCACATTGGGGAAAAGTAAATAGAAGCTTATTTGAGGACTATTAGTTAGGAGTTCCTTACCAGAGAACACAAAGCATTATTCTGCTCCTCTAGTTAAAGTAGTGGACTAAGAAAGCCAAGTTAAAAAAATAATGAAATTTTAATTTAGATCATTTCACATAGTGCCCAATATTTTGCTGATGCAGCCTGCAATTATTTCCCCAGTCCCCTAAAGTAAAACTAAGATAGACATGCTGAACACATTCAGGGTCCCCTTAGCTACTAAGTTTATCAATCTCTGTTGTATTTTTGGAAACTGGCCCTCTGTGAAGAATACAAGTTTTCTTCTGTTACTAGTGTTGGAGGGTAGAATCAATCTAAACTGTAGGTGAACTGAATCTGGACTTTACTGCATTTTATTTATATTTGGTCCACCGCTGGTGTCAAATATTTTGAGGATAGCAAAATGACTTTTATCTCACCAGGGCTTAGAGTCTAAGCACTGGTGAAATTATGATTTGCTTTTTATGTTTTATGGCAGAAATGCAGGCTTCGCACATTTTGAAAAATATTGTGCTTGATAGACTATGTGGCAATTGTTTGATTTTCTGGGGTGTCCTCTTTATTCTGCAATACTCTCCTCTGGGTTCTCTCTCTGCTCTCCTTCCCCAATTCTAGACTTTAGAAACTAGCTATAGCACAGTTGGGAACAGCCCCTGAGCTTTAGGGAAGAGGATTACTCTCAGCTGCCACACTTACTTCCTGCCATTTTAGTACTGCTGCTGGGTACTCAATCAAGGCCTGTGGGTAAGTGTTTGCATGTATAATCAGATTTATTCGGTGTCTGGGAAATTTGGGATTCTTATCTATCATGTAGTCTCCTATACAACAAGTAAAATTTATTAAAAGTCATTTGGTCTCTATGTTTCCCTATGGTGGGTTTTTCCTATTCCTTTTACTCTAATAATGATGAAAACAGCTGTGAATCACTCTTGGCCTCACTTGTAGAGCAAAGCCCTTCAAGTCTATAAGCATTAACGGAAATCACACATTATTTCTTTTTGCAGTGATATTGGTTACAATCTTAAGCCAATTTCTTTCAATTTGTGTGGAATAAACAAGTATTCCCCAAGACAGGATACACAGAAAATTAAAATAAAATGGATGTGCCTTTATTTTGATGAGATTAACCAAGTTTCTTCTATTGCGCATATTATCTTTCAAGCACTGCTAAAGTACCCACTGCCTTTTCTTTTCCAGAAACTAATGGCATATTATCAAAGTTGCGGGTGAAAATCATGACCTCTGGTATCATGTAAGGATTAATGTTTAGAGCATAAGCTTACTCTGAGGTAAGCCCGTGAATGTGAACTTTCATCTTTGTCAGAAAAAGGTAAACTGCTTCTGGTATTCTCTACTGTTTCGGATGGAGGAAGAAAAATTTTGAGAGGTGAATAACTATTCACCAGGGCTGGACTGAGTTGCCCCAATAAAGATGGCATACATGAAACAACAGTGGCAATTGATTATCACTGCTTAAATAAGTTTTCAATTATCTTCTGTTATTCTTTCTTCTCCAAACCCCAACTATCTTCATCCAAGACAAATAGGAATGTTAAATCATAGAAATAAAAAATTTCTACATTTTTTCAGATTTTTGTTGGTGGCAGAAGTCTTCAAGATCACCTCAGAGATGCTAATGTGCCTTGGCCTTTCTAATTTGGAGGGGGGGAGGTGCAGCTCTAGTTTATTTACTTGGCTCTTCCTTAGTAGATTTAATTTCTTGGGACAGGAAGCCAATGTAGTAATTCTACTAATTACTGAATATATTTACTCCAACTCTTCACTCAAGAAATTAAAAAATAAATCACAATATACATTTCCTGACTCAATAACACCCTAATAAAATGTACATGGGCAAAGATATTTATAACCTGAAGCTACCACAATAATAGTGGCATTCTAAGATTGAATAATGGATATAGCACAGAAAAGTATACAATTATATATGACATATTGACATTAACTTACTTTACCAAGTATACAGTTTCCTCAGAACTAGACAGGCACTTTATTGACCTGTAAAGGGTCTGAATGGATTCAGAGTAGAAGTTGAGTCAGGGGTAGGGATTTTATACTGTGATGACTCAAATAAAGGGATGGCTCCCAAGGCCTATAGGGTGTTTTCTTTTTAAATTATACAATCCTAATTGTATAATCATATAATTTGTACTCAATTATACTTGTTTCAGGAAACCATGATTCATGAATTATTATTAATTAAACTTGCAATCATTCCGTTCTGATTATAAATGAGACCTACTAACTGAAGATTACCTCTGGAGTTTAGAACTGGTGCTGGAATTCTGCCACACGAGCGTCTTGAGAGCTTGTTTGGAGGTTCTAGCAGAGGAGCGTGGCTACTTCCATACCCTTACCGCAGAACGGTCCTCCTCTGTCAGCGGAGGTCATCCTCTTCCACTGAGTGCGAGCTTCAGCAGGGATGCACATGGAGTGGTGAGAGGAAAGGATAACCTGCTTAGCCAACCAGATCAGCCAAATCACCCTAGAGATCAACGGAGTGGCAGATGCGCGGCTGGATCGCCCTCCTTGAGGACTTTGTGCCATATAAAATAAACCAGTCACAGATAGACACAGACTACATATTCTACTTTATGTGAGGTATCTAAAGTAGTCAAATTTGTAGAGTCAAAGAAGGAAATGGTTGTTACCAGGGGCTGGGAGGAGAGTCTCCATCAAGCAAAAAGGCTCTACAGCTGCAGACCCGGTCTGTGGTGTACTGGGGGCCAGGCCTCCGGGACGTTGGAGGTGGCCGGAGGGTGGGCCAGCGAGGCTTCGTCAGTGTTCGCTGCAGTTCCACATCGCTCACATCATCTCAGGGGCTCCCCTCCTGTCAGATCAGCGTGGGCATTAGAGTCTCATAGGAGCGACAACCGTACTGTGGACTGTGCATGCGAGGGATCTACCTTGCCCACTCCTTTTGAGACTCCAGTGCCTGCTGATCTGGGGTGGAGCTGCAGCGGCGGTCCTGGCGTTATGGAGCAGCTGCAAGTGCAGATTGTCATTAGCAGAGAAGTTTAAATGCACAAAGAATGTGGTGCCCTTGGATCATCCTGGGACCATTCCTCCCATCTATCCATGGAAGGACTGTATTTCAAGAAACTGATCATTGGTGTCAAAAAGGTTAGGAACTCTACTCTGCAGAGCTGCTGTACAACATTGTATCATTGTGTCTATAATCGACAACAGTGTATTGAGTACTTAAACATTTGTTAAGAGGAAAGATCCCATTTAAGTGTTCTTACAGAGGGTCAGGGGTGGGGAGAAAACACTCTAACTCAGTATTAGGCAACTTTCTCAGGCACAAAATTTACAGGGTCTTTAAGCAAAGTGGCAAAATTTTCACTGAATAGAAGAAAAGGGGTTGTTTCTGTTGGTAACCAATTTTCCATGTGTTTGGCCTTATCAAAACTTTTTCCAATAATTATGGTTATCTTCATTTCTAATTAATTTCCAAATTTCACACAAGAGACCTGGAAAGCCTAAAAATATGCTGTATTTGAAAAGTCAGGAATTTGCTGAATCAGACCATGCATTTGATTTTCTGTTTCATCAGCACTCTGGCTGCAGGAGTTAAGAGAGTAGATAGAGCACTATAGAAATTTCCATTTTCTGTGTCTGTGAGTTGAACTAAGAAGTATAAGACATGGTGTCATATTTCATCATTAAAATTATCTGTGTGATCTGAAGTAGTCCCAATCCGAATTTGGTTTGTCAACACCTTTCCTTTCTTAGGGACCATGATCTACGAAGTGAACATGGTAACAGCGTTCACTACTGAATGCTCTTAACTCCCAGTGTCCTGTCCTATAGCATTTGATTAGGTTAGATAAACAATCCAAGAACAGCACATTCCTGAACACATTTTTCCTAGAATACATTTTTTAAATAGTAAAATTCAGTCTTGATAGTTAACAGAAAATTATTTCATTAATGGTTATTAAGTGACTCACAGAACCCTCTAGACAGTCAGAGCATCAAATGCTGAAGCTATGTACTTTGACAGGCAATGTACAAAAACCATTGTCCTCATATTATGGACCTATTCATTGGGTAACATGACTACTTCTGAGTAACTTAAAACCTCTGCCACCGTGATTCACAGAAAATTTACCTGCATTTTGTGACATCATACTGCACAAATCAGAAAATGAGCCCTAGACGGGTGTATACAGTTGGCATAAAGCAGATCACTAGTCTCCACTCTAGCAACGAATACTGAAAATAAGAATTTACAGGCCACATTCCAGTAAACCTGAATAGCAATATGTGAAGTTTTCAAAATGTAGAAATCATTTTCATTAATCTTGAATAGCCTCAATGATACCCACTCTAATATTCTTCACTGTTTTGTCCATAATATCTGTATTCCCTTTATATAATTATTTATATCTTTGGTTAGAAAATAATAAATGATTATGATCACTTCACTACCCTTAATTATTTTTATCCATTACAATGAAGTTAGGATAATATGACTATTTCAATGTGGAGGTAAAGCTGGAACTTTCAACTGGATATTAGTTTTCAGATAAGCATAATTTTAATGATTTATATTGATATGAACTTCTTTTGGTAGAATGCATAGAAACCTGATTGGAATTTACTAAAAAATTTCTCACAGTCTACTTTCAATAAAGGGTCTCTATGTAAGTTACTATTTATGTAATAAGCTAATAAAAGTGTTTAGAAGTATAGTATTTGAAATGTTTAATTCTTAAATGATATTTCCACATTGTTAATGAAATTTAAATTTCCCTTAGCAATAATAATATTCAACTACCTGATAATTGATAAAGTAAATCTCAGTTTTAAATAAATGGAAATAATAATTCATATCATAATTTGTTCACAATAATGGACAAATATCTACACTCCCTGAAGACAATGTCAGAAACCTGGAAGACATTATATATCACAAAAATTCTACCAACACATTTCTAAATATTTTTATATTTTTGTATAGTTAATAAAATGAAATTTATGAGCACTTATATGTGCTCATGTATTAGAATAATCATTTTTATTACATTTAAAATCCTCTCCATGCATGTTAATGTTAATTCTAAAATTTTAATCCTTAACAAAGTTTTAAAACATTCTTCCTCACTATTCATATTGTGTGTGTGTGTGTGTGTGTGTGTGTGGTGTGTGAGCATATCTTAGCTAATAACACTTAGCTTAGAGAATATATAACTTCACAGTATCACCAGGGCTAAAAAGATAGCAGATAGTCAATAAGAACAATCATAATAATAATCACATTTATCAAAAATTTATCATAAATAACAGCAATCAAAACAAAAGACAGTCTTACCCTAAGGAAGGAATGTGTGTAATGCATCATTAGGGTAATATAATTTTTATCTTGCCATATCTAAGAAAAGTAAGTATAGACAAAGGGACATATATGTACTTTTGGCTGAAGTAGAGATATACATAGGAGAATTGTGGAAGTTATATTTTGAAAACATATGAGTTCAGTGTTTGTGATAGTTTATATGACAATAATATATAGGATATATTAAAGGAATGTCTCAGAGAATTAAGTTATGTATACAAAATACTTTTGATATAATATTTTGGGACATACATTACATCACATTTTGAAAATGACAGCCACCCAATTCTAAAGTCTAAATTTATTACATAATCTGTTATATACTGCTCTAAAGTGTAAATAAATAAATAAATACATAGAAAATAAAATCCTATTTGCAAATTGTGTTTTTAATTTTGATTCAAAAAACTGAATATACAATTACTTAGGTATATAAAGAAAATATTTCCTTTAATAAGTTTACCATTTGAATTTTTGTTATTCATTGGTATAACTTTCATTTTAATGTCTATTTTGCCTAGAAATAAACAGATCAATTTAGTCCTTCCTGATGGCATAAGCCCCAATGATTCTGATGGAAAATTACAGCTTTCAAAACATGTAATCTGAAGGAAACGTTGTATTTTCTTCAATCTTCAGAAAAAAACAGCAAACATAAATAAAAGTCAGAGACTGTGTCTTTTCAGTGTCCCTTTTCACCCTGTGATGTCCAACATATTATAGGTCCCTGATGAATGTTAAATCATGATGATGACAAAATCCTAAACTGTCTTATTTTTTTAAATCATCAAACTATGAAATGTCTCATTCACACATGGTGATAAAATAGCTTGAGAAAAAACAATGCTTTTATATTTCCTTAGGTCATTTTGAAAAAGCAAAACAATTGGCATACATGACAGCCTCCCATCTATCTGTGTGTGTAATAAAGCCAAATGTGATGAAGACTAATGTACCATACTGATGTTTGCAGAATTTCATTAATGTATTTCCAAGACTATCATAACTCACTCACCTCTGTTGAGTTTATGAGCCATGGGTTTTGCTCCAACACATAAAATCAGCTTCCCTAACACAACGCAGAGACTAATAAAATCAAAGATGACACTTCTTCACATTTTGAAACAAGGTGACTCATTTATTTTCCTCTTCCCAATGTAGTAGGACAATGGAGTCATTTAAATTAGCACTGATATTAAGCACTAACACAAAGTCTCTAAGTGATAGTGCCATGCATTTCACAATAAAAGTCTTATATTTTTTTAATCACAAAATTCAAAGCACTGAAACCAACCAAGTCTTAAGTTTTCACTGAAAGATAATTTATTAGCGTACTAGCCATAAAATCTCTTTGTTATATAAATTATTATTTTTCATTTCTAGTGCCTTATGAAATATTTTTAAAATCTTCCAATAGCATTAATAACATGCTAATAAACATACAATTACTCATTTATTAGACTCCAAGTGATAATATATACAAAATGTAAGAAAGATATTTATCAACTATATAGTATTCATCTGTATTTATAATTAGGGTGATTCAAATATAAACCTAAAGTCTACATTTTTTGTAGGCCATTTATTTCACTGTATTCTATCACCTTTGGAGGTTATATAACTGCTGTTCTAGGACAATAAAAATATCAAGTGTGTTTATAGCTGAAAACCAACTAAATAAAGAAGCAAAAAAAAAAAAAAATCATTGCCTACAATACCTGGCTTCTGTTTACTTCTCTGTCTTCCTACAATCCCTGTCCCCTCTCTCCTTCTCCATCCACACACTTCATTTGCTCCTGTCCTGTTTCATGAGCCTTCCTCTTTTGCTTCATTATGTGAAATGAATTCTCTCTCAGATCTAATGTATTTTCTTCCCATTTTGTTTGGAAAAGCTCAAATGCAGTTTCTTGCATGGCTGCCTCCTTGTAAGCCTATAGACCACAGTTTATTTTATTATGATGTAAGTGGAAGAGAATGAATCTCTCATCCACTGTCAAATATTGAAAAATCAGTCAGTGTATTTTTTTGACATTTTATTTTATTTTATTTTATTTTTTAAATTTTTTAAATTTATTTCAGCATATTATGGGGGTACAGATGTTTCTGTTACATATGTTGCCCTTGCCCCCACCTCCCTCCCAAAGTCCGAGTTTCAAATATGTCCATCATTTGGGTGGTGCACATTGCACTCT
>CAUYSK010116904.1:0-24618 GCA_963575035.1 Avahi laniger | reverse complement strand
TATTACTATTTTAAGAATATTAAATCTTATCTACACTAGAATGTTTAGATTCACACGATTCAGATTCAGCACGATTCACAATTACAAAGATGTGGAAACAACCCAAGTGCCCATCAATACATGAGTGAATTAATAAAATGTGTTATATGTATACAATGGAGTACTACTCAGCCATAAAAAATGATGAACTAATACCCCGTGTACTATCCGGGGTAGAGCAGGAGTCCATTCTTCTAAGTATCACAAAGAATGGAAAAACAAGCACCACAGGTACTGACCATTAAATTGGTACTAATTGATCAACACTTACGTGCACATGTGGAAGTAACATTCATAGGCCATCAGGCAGTGGGAGGGGGAGTAGGGGATGGGTAAATTCACACGTAATGGGTGCGGTGCCCATTGTCTGGGGGGTGGGCCCGCTTGCAGCTCTGACTCGGGCGGTGCAAAGGCAATTCATGTAACCAAAGAATTTGTATCCCCGTAATATTCTGAAATTAAAAAAAATAATGAAAAAAAGAAATTATTCAAAATAATTGGAAATGATAAAAGAAGCAATTTTCCTGCTATGCCCCACAATGCAATGATCAATCACCTCCAACATGTAAAGCAGCGTGAAAATGGCGGCAGAAGAGACAAGTGTGTATAGGGGAGCCTGCGGCGGTGCTCCGAGGGATGGCGCTGTGCACGTACTCGCATAATTTCTCTAACTGTACACTTTGAACTTTTGGCGGTACGGCCGCTCCACCGGGCTCCTGAGCAAGCGCAAACCCAACACATGCACCAAGGGGCGGGGCTGGGGTCGTTACCACAGGCGGAAGTGCCCGGTGTTTAGCTACACCTGCCGTGAGGCTCCGAGGTTGAACGCCGTTGGCCCGCCCGAGCTATTACTTCATAAGAGGTTCGATGACGGACTTTGGGTTTTGTGACTGGAAGGTGGGTGTAGGGTCATTGAAGTGGGTTTTGGGGTTGATAATGGAGGTCTTTGGAGTTACGACGGGGAGTTCCTCTCAGTTCAGTTGAATGCCCTGCGTCGAATGTTGGGCGTTGAATGCTCCGATCAGTCATTTCTTGTGTTTTTTCTTACTTTCTCATATTCTTGGCATTAGAATCCAATTTGAGAATACAAGTTAGGTAGGTATTGTTTCCGTAATTATTAAGTTCTAAGTGTTTTCTAATTTCAGTTATTTTTATTTTTACCAAGAGTTATTTCGATGCGCTTTTTAATTTCCCGAACTTAAGCCGTGCATTGATTTATAATGCAATTTATCTGTGCCGCGTGCGATGCTTATTCATTGGAATGTGTTTAGACTTCCTTTAAGACTAAGTCCAGGGTCAATTTTATTAATATTGAATCTCTAGCTTGAAGATAGTATGAGTTCTCCAATTTATAATTGTCTTGTTCAAGACGTGTGTTCTTCCTGTGTGCGCTTGCTCTTAATCACTGAGAGTAGTGATTTGTTCGCATGTGTGCCTGCATATGAACACAAACATATTTATATATGTATATTTATATATTTTAAGTGGTGATACTGGGTCTAAGTAGGAATATTTTTCAGAATAAAGATTGTGAAATTATTCTAGGTGGGTGGGTCAGGGCTGGAAGGGCTGGGTATGGCATATGCTGGTAGGGAAGGGGTATAGGGTCTGGCATGTTTCAACATGTCTCAGCATGTTGGGGTGTGAGGCAGAACCAAGTATGTTAGGAAAGTGGGGAGGGGCATGTGGAGTGAAAGAGTCTGGGGAGTGGGGGCAGGATCAGGTGGGGATGGGGTGGGGTGGGAGGGCAGGGGCAGGCGGGGGGAGGGGGGGTCCTGCGGGGGGGGCGCTGAGTATGTCCAGGTGCCATGTATGGGGCCCACAGGGCTGGGAGGGTAAAGTGAGACCAAGTGTGTCCAGGAGGGCAGGGCTGGGCAGTTGGGGGTCCTGGGAAGACACTAGAGTGAGGCAGGTGAGTGGGCTGAACATGCCTGAGGGGTGGACCCAAGTTGTGTTTGGGCAGGCTGGCAGAGGTGGGCTTGTCTGGCTCCATGGTGCTGGGCAAGCAGGGTAGCAGATGTGTCCTGGAGGAAGGGGTGGGGCAGGCTGAGTTAAGCAAGTCTGAAGAGGTGGGGTCTAGCTTTTCTGGCCAGGTGAGTAGGGCCTTATGCATCTAGGTAGGCAGGGTGGGGCCAGATGTGTCCAGGTGTGTCTGGATACAGTGGGCACACAGGACCTCGTGGTACCAGTCATTCCTAGGCAGGCAGGGCCTACTGTATCCAGGCAGGTGCGGTGGCCCCAGGCCAGGTTGGCCAGAGGATAAAGCCAGGAGTGTTGGGGCTGGGTCGGCTTGTCCCCACCCACTTAGGGCTGACCAAGAAACCTCCTCCCACCAGCGAGGGAATCCTACTTGTAATCTCTGGTCTTTGGTGAGTCCAGGACACAGGGTAGATGGGGAGTGAGGCTCATGTTGAGGGTCTACCCCTTAGATCTTACCTGTAACCTCCTCAGAGACCTTGCTATGGTCCCTTCCCACTTTACAGTTGCCCCAACCACAGAAGTCCAAGCTGGCCCAGAAGCACCAGATGTCAGCGGTGCCACTGACAGCAAAGGAGGTGCCTGGGACAACAGCCACACCCCAGCTGTTGTCTGAAGAGGACCTGCCTTGGGATGCTGACCTATACCAGGACTCTTGCAGAGGGGATTTTTGGCAAGCAAAGCCTTTTGAGCATGTGCCAGGGCCCTGGGGTGGAATGACGGAGACAACGAAGGCAGTGAAGGTCAGCAATGAGGTGAGACGGGGCAGGGAGTGTCCAAAGACCTTTTTGAGACACCCGATGTGGGGAGCCTGTCAGCATTTTCCTGGTCTGCAGCCCTTGGTGAGTGACACTGTGGAGCTCCCGTTCCTGGACCCCATGCCACAGGAGCAGGCAGTGAGTGCGAAGCCCATGAAGGATCCGAAGGAAAAGGTGGAGTGGAAGGCGGCAGAAATGGTGGGAGGGGCAAATGGAGGCAGAGGTCGGAGGTGGAATACAGGGCAGGGGTGCGGAGCTGGGGGCTGACACCAACTGTCCTGGCCCCGCCGTGGCCACTATTGCCCCCCAGATGGAGAAGAAGCAGAAGCACAAGCAGAAGCGCAAGCACACAGACGAAGGGAAACCCAAAGAGAAGACACATCCCAAGGACCCTGCCCCACTGCGGCAGTGCTTGGGCCCTGGCTGTGTCTATCCCACCCGGCCAGGATCCAAGTACTGCTCAGATGACTGTGGCATGAAGCTGGCAGCTGAGTGAGTGCATCTGGAGGTTAAGGGACAAAAGGTGAAGTAGGGTGTGCCATCTGTAACTCCAGCCCCCCAGCCACACACTCGCGTAAGCACGTATTTGCATTCTGTCCACCAACCCGCTTATCCACCCTTATCGTCACTAACCTACCCATACCCCCAGCTAGCCAGCCAGCTAGCCAGCCACCATTCAATCACCCACTCACCCACATTCTCTCGGCCACCATTCAATACCCTTTACATTCACCATTCACTAAGTTATCGGTTTCTTCTTCCTTTGATGCCCTCATCCACCCATTTCATTTCTTGCTGTCTCCCCTGCCAGCCGCATCCGCGAGATCCTGCCCCAGCGCATCCAGCAGTGGCAGACAAGCCCCTGCATTGCTAATGAGCATGGCAAGAAAATGCTAGAGCGCATCCACCGTGAGCAACAGGACACCTTCACCCGCCTGAAGGTTTTGGAGTGCCAGTTCCATGAACTTGAGGCCATCATTCTTCGTGGCAAGCAACAGGCTGTGTGCAAGGATGAGGAGGTGAGAGGGCAGAGTGGGTGAAGAATAAGGGTACCTGGTATCTTGCCCTGACCATACCACCCTATACTGCTTCACTGGCCTCTCCGTTGCCTGGTGCAGAGCAAGAAAGGTGACAAGGACAGAGTAGACCTGAAGATCTTCTGTGTCTCCTGTGGGCAACCCATCAATATGCGCATGGCCCTGCGCCACATGGAGCGCTGTTTTTCCAAGGTTGGAGCATTAGCCAGAGGTCAGGTGGTGCTGGGTGGGGTGGAGGGGTGGCTCGGGGTCCACAGGGGCAGGTTTGGTGCCTGGGTACTACTGGCAGGAGGGAACGCAGCACACGTCCGTGGCTCCACGCATTTGTGCTCTTCCTCCATCCCCAGTATGAGAGTCAAAGTCCGGGCATTAGCCAGCAGCGGTGGGAGTGGGGACATTGGCTGTGCAGACAGGAGCATAGAGGTCTACAGGGGACAGATGTGTCGTTTGGAGCTTTATCAGGGGAGGGCATGCAGCATATGTCCACAGTTCCTCCCATTTGTGCTCTTTTTTCCCAGTATGAGTGCCAGTCGTCCTTCGGGTCCCTGTACCCTACTTGCGTTGAGGGGTGAGTGTGGGTACTACATGCACAGGCTCAGGAGCAAGGGGGAGCAAGGTCAGGACAGGGTGTGGGTGGGCTTAGGGACAGGGTTGAGGTGCGGCCTCCTGCCTCCTTGACCCTCAGCGCCTCACTTTCTGTCTCCCCCCAGGACCACTCGGCTCTTCTGTGATGTCTACGACCCACAGAGCAAGAGGTACTGCAAGCGGCTTCAAGTGCTGTGCCCTGAGCACTCCCGGGACCCCAAGGTGAGACTTTTCCTTCTCCACCTCATGCCCCTCCGCTCCTCTCAGTCCTCCTAGCCTGATCTCCCTCCCTGTCTCCTGACCAGCCCTGTGTGTCCCCTGCTCCCTGCCTGACTGCCCTCTGTTCTCATGTTTCTCTGCCTGGCTGTGCATATTTATTCGTGCCCTCCCGCCTGACCTCCTGCATTTCTTCTGGGTGATCCCGCCCCTCCTCACTGCCTACACCTCCCCACATTCTTCTCCTCTCCCTGCCTGAGCACCCTCCATTCCTGTCCCACCCCACTTCCCTCCTCTCCTCCCTGCGTGGCACCCTCAGTTCCTCTCCCCACTGTCTGACTCCCCCACTCTTATCATTCTCTGTGTCTCCTGCCCCCAATTATCTTCTCTCTGCCTGTCATCTCCTACATCCTTTCTTCCTCCCTGCTTCAGCCCCCACTCCCACGTTCCTGCTGCAGTCCTCACCTCCTCCCTGCCTCAAAGCGCCCCTCTTCTTTTCCCCCTGCCGGCGGCCCCCCCTAGTCCCACCCTCCTGCCCCTCCTGCCTGTTTGATTTCTTTCCATGCGTCTGTCCTTCCTGCCCAACCACCTCCATCCCTCCATCCGTCCATCCCTGCTTGGTCAGCCTCACCCCTCCATCCTCTGTGCCTCATCGTGCCCCATTTATCCGTCTCCTCTGAGTTCTTTTCCACCCTGCCCTCCACTCCCCTGTCCCTGTCACCATGCCTGCCCGATCGCAGCCCTGGCTACCCTTCTCCATAGCTCACCCTCCTTAATTCTTCCCCACAGGTACCAAATGATGAGGTGTGCGGCTGCCCACTAGTGCACAATGTCTTTGAGTTCACGGGTAATTTCTGTTGCCTCCCCAAACGCCTGTGTGACCGCCACTTCTGCTGGGAGAAGCTGCGGCGTGCTGAGGTGGACCTGGAGCGCGTGCGCGCGGTAGGCCCAAGGCCCAGGGGGAGAGTGGGATGTGGGAGAGGGTCCTAGAACCCCCCTCTCACGCTCACTTCCCACAGTTGCACAAGCTGGAAGAGCTGTTTGAGCAGGAGCACAAGGTACGCACGGCTATGACCAATCGGGCAGGGCTGCTGGCCCTGATGCTTCACCAGACGACACAGCACGACCCATTCACCACTGACCTGCGCTCCAGGCCAGAGAACTGAGCCCTGCCCCACCTAGGTCTTGTACTACACACCCAAAAATGCCCCACATGGCTGTTGCTCCATCCACCTTTTTCTCAGGGCATCTTGGAGTTTCCATCTGTGCTTCTCTGTCCACCACTTGGTCTCCTGTCCCTCTGTCTACCTGCTCTTGAGGGAGGGATGTCCAAAAATTCCCTGTTCCCATCCATCCTTCCATCCCTCTTTTTCTTTCTTTCCTGATCCTGGGAGAGACCAGGAGATCTGCCCTGCCCTCGTCTCCACTGTCCACAGTTGTTAATGAATTTTGCAAGAATAAGAGTTTTTGGTTTTTTTTTATTGAGACAGAGTCTCACTCTGTTGCCCGGGCTAGAGTGCCGCGGCATCAGCCTAGCTCACAGCAACCTCAAACTCCTGGGCTCAAGCGATCCTCCTGCCTCAGCCTCCCCAAGTAGCTGGGACTACAGGAATGCACCACCATGCCCGGCTAATTTTTTATATATGTTTTTAGTTGTCCAGCTAATTTCTTTCTGTTTTTTTAGCGGATACGGGGTCTCACTCTTGCTCAGGTTGATCTCGAACTCCTGAGCTCAAACGATCCGCCCGCCTCGGCCTCCCAGAGTGCTAGGATTACAGGCGTGAGCCACCGCGCACAGCCTGAATAAGGTTTTTGATATGTTCTGATGTTCCCTAAACCTGTCTCTCTGGCTGCAAACCCAATTCCAAACCTCAAATAGTGGCAGGTGACACTGCAGCTGTACTTAGGAGGGGCTGCACTGCACATGCAGGGCTGGGTGTGAGCTGATGCCTACTCAGTGCTTGGTGGGTCCTCCTCTGTGAGGGAAGCCAGTGACTCTTGTTCCCCACAGACCCCCATCTGGGCCATCAGGTATGTAATTGACACCTGATTATTCCACAGCCAATTTGCCCACTCCTGTGTAATTGTTAATATGCCCCAGGCCAGAGATGTTGGAAAAATGTTGTCAATCCTCCCTTTTAGATACCTCTTAGGAAGATTGGGGATAGGGACAGTCCTCCCTGATGTTTCCACTTTGGGACACTGAGGAGAATTCAGAGTGGTACCGTTTTCCCTCCCCTGCCATCTTGTTCCACCCCTGGCCGTCCCACAAGGTCCCAGCCCTGTCTGTCAGCCTTGGCCTCTTCCAGTCCCTTCCAGGTCTAACCTACCCATCACCTCTTGGCCCCCTCCCTGCACCCCCCTTCTCTGGGTCTGCCCTGTCCTCTCCGGCCTGCCCTGTTCCTTGATTCCCCATCGTGTCACACTCATTTCACACCCATAGGCTTGCTAGAAGAGGACTGGGACCTCTGCTGCATCTGCCTTTGTCAGCCCCTGGCCAGGCCTCCTGTGCCGGTGGAGCAGTAGCGCTGCCCGTGGGTACTGGTATGTCTCAAATGCTAGACTTGAACTACTTTTCCTGTTTTTTTCCTATGCTCACCGATCCCTAATGAATTTTTTGGTCAATTTTCATATTCTTTTCCCAGGAGCTCACATGTTTTCCTGGAATGTTTAAGTATGTTGCTCTAGACTTATACATATCCTTCCACTATAACTAGTTTATATTTCTTATCTGTCTGATGCAATATCTCCTTTCTTTCTTTCTTTTTTTTTTTTTCAAGACAGAGTCTCACTGTGTTGCCCAGGCTAGAGTGCCGTGGCATCAGCCTAGCTCACAGCAACCTCAAACTCCTGGGCTCAAGCCATCCTCCTGCCTCAGCCTCCAGAGTAGCTGGGACTACAGGCATGCGCCACCATGCCTGGCCAATATCTCCTTTTGTACGTTTTTTGTTTTCTTTCAGTTTGGTGAGATTTCCCAGAGGTTAATCCATATAATTAGTTGGTCATTTCAAGGAATCAGCTAATTGTCCTATTTTTGTATTTATTTTATTTAAACTTTTATTTTTATTAATTAGCATTTCTTGCTTTTTTGTTTTTATTTTCATGTTTTTGCTTAACTTTGTTCTTTTTTCTAATTTCCTGAATCCCAACTCAATTATTTTTGGGTTTCCAGTCTTTTTTTAAATAGTAAAGGAATTGGGGCTATACACTTTGCTCTACGTGTAGCTGTGTCCCCAATGCTCTGGGATGAAATATGCAACTACAGAATTGACTTCTCACTTTGATTTAAGGTATTGAGGACAATTTCTTAGGTTCTTACTTCTTAAGGTAGTTTAGCTGTCTTTTCTTTCTTTTTATGTAGTTCTGTTTTTCACTATGATCAGAGAATGTAGCCTGTTGAATATGAACTTGTCAACGTGATTTAATATTTTCCCTGTGGCTCACTCAACTGAATTTTATAAAACATTTATCGATATGAAAGATGAAACTATGTTATATTTCTTAGGTACAGATTATTCACTAGAACTTTTCAATCTAGTTTGATGATTAAATTTTCTTCCCTCTTTTGTCTTTCTGTCTACTTCAGCTGTTATATTATCAAAAGGTAAAATAAATCTGTTGTGATATTTTAAAACAAATTTCTCCTTGTGGTTCTGTGTTTTTTTGGGGAAGGGAATCTTAAAGTATATGTCTTGGGCCATTATGTATTTTCATTATTTTTGTCTATTGAGTGCTTTTGACTTTGAATTTTACTTTGATAAATTCATAGCCACAGCTTTAATTTTGCTGCCACTTACCTGGTGTATCTTAGCCTAAACCTATATTTTGCATTTTTCTCTTTAAGATATACTTCTTATAACTTTATATAAGTATATATTTTTTACCCTAATTCCACATTCGTGTCTTCGGATTCAGTCCGTTTAAATTTGTGTAATTATGATAATCTTCTTTGTAGTATAATATGCATATTATTGACTTTATTATTTTGTAAATACAATTTTTATCCTTTCTTCTTCCTAATGGCTAAGTGAAATTTCTGTTCATTTTTGCCCCTCCCTCTTACCACATTAATTTTTATTTTTATTTTTACTAATTGTCCCATTATATGCTTTTTCCATTTCTAACAGGCATCACTTAATTTATGTTTTCTCTACTATTTGATCAGAATAGAATCGGACCTTTCTTTATAGGGAAAGAAGCTTTATCCTCCAGATTTGCCTCAGCAAGATGAACAGTATTGCCTTTTAATTTTTCTAGAAAAATTTAAGCTGTTTATTTGAAGGCTATATTTTGCTTTAGTTAATTCTGCTTCAAGAAATCTCACTTAATATTTTTATTCAAAATCCCCAGTCATTTCATCTGTCATAATTAAATGTTAGCTATATCAGTGTGTGCCCAGGGCTGTGTATTTTACTGCAAAAGTCATTGCTAACCATTGTTTTGCTGTCTTATTTTGAGATCTCTCTTCTGATTTAGAATAGGTCCTTGAATGTTTTCCTTAAACAGAGCAAGTTGGCAGAATACTCTTTAAATTATTTCATGTCTGAAACTGTCATTTTTTTGCCCTGACTGAGGAATGGTATCTTGGGAGAGGGTATAGGATCTCTGCAGGGTGTCTGAGGGAGAGGTCTGGGTGGGAGCGTCCATAGCCAGGGAGACATTCCCCTCACCTAGCAGGGGTCCTCCCCTCTGCATCTGCTCTTTACGGACACTCAGCTGATCCCCACCAGACCCCCCTCTTTCCTTCTGATCTCTGGGATCTGCTGATTTCCCCTCTACCCTGATTTAGGTGCAGAAAAATCCTTTTTCTTTGCAATTTAGAGACTGGCAGGGTAGTAGGGTGACCACAGTCTCTAGGGCCCTTCTAGCTCTTCCTCCTCCTTTCAAAGATGAATAAAATGGCCCGAGAAGGTGTATGACTCACACAGGCCTCTCAGGTTGGCTGTGACAGCCTTAGACCAGAGCCAGGTGCCCTGACTGTGTCCTCTACCCTCATCACACCACAGCCGGGACCAAGTTTCCTGCTCAGAGTCCCCTTTGAGATTGTGCAAGCAGAGGAAGACGATGAGCGAGCCAGACCCTGCGCGACAGCTCCCTCCTTTCACACCTGCCTGTGGATGCTGTCAGCTCTGGGAATGCCTCCTTGTCACAGGGGCTCGGGGTCATGTAGTCAGTCAGCCAGTATATATTCTGAAACTGTTATTTTAGTTTTGTTTATATAATTATATTCATAATATAAAGTTATATACTATAAATACCTGCAAAGAAGAAAATAAAAATAATCTCTAACTCTACCATCTCCTAAATATAAATTCTATTAACAATTTATTTGCTTCCATATATTTTTTCTAGGTATGTGCTTCAGTGTTCGTGAACGTTCAGTATATTCATAGATGCCCTTTTAGTTTAAATGAAAATAAATCAAATTGTTTGGTTACTTTCTCTTTTTACTTTATATTCTAACTTAAATATTTTTTCATGTCAGCAAGTATTTTTGTATACAATTTTAACAGCTGCATAATATTGAGTCTTTGAATGTATCATCATTTATATACTATACCATGAATATTAGCAAATATTTATGAAAGATGGTTTTGGTTTTAACTGTCATTAACACCATTGTGGTAAAATTTCTGCATTTAAATCTTTGTGCACATATATTATTATTTTCTATGGATATAGTTCTAGAAATTGTAATCTTGGGTCAAGGTGTAAGGACAGGTATTAATATTAAATAATAAATATTTAAAAATATTTTTATATATTTTTAACTATAATAAAAATAAATATATTTTATATAATTTTTAAAAATATAATTAAAATATTTATTTTACCTCTTTCAGAATTTCAGCTGATATTTTAAAAAAAATGAATTACAAAAACAACGTGCTAAATTTAAAAGACAGAAAAAGGACTTTGTATTCAACAAATATATAATATGCTTTCTACTCTTGTACCCATGGAACTTTTGTAAAATTCCATCAAATGACTTGGCCACAAAGAAAATTTGATAACTTTTTAAAAGTTGAGAATTGAGAATGTTACATTCTCTGAACATAAGAAAGTCAAAAGTAAATGAAATTACAATAAAAGTATTTTACCAGATGGAAATTAAAAAACACTTCCTAAGTAACTCGGGATCAAAGTAAAATACTGATGCTGAAGTTATACACTTATACCAGAAGTTAAGGGACAAAACTAGAGCGGTATTTAGAGGAAAATTTACAGCCTTAAATGCTTATATTAAAAAACGAAAAAACAGGGACAGAACAGAGAAAAAAATAAATGAGCCAAATAAATTATATGAGCCTAGTAAATTATAAAAAATTACCACAAAATTGAACCCATCCCAGAACTGGTGATTAACAAAAATAAAACCTGAATTAGAAGAATTAAATGTAAAAATATGGAGCATAAAGAAACCATAAAGCTCGTCCTTTGAAATTACCAATTACACTGGTGACTCTTTGCAAACATGGTGGAAAGAAAGAAAAAATACAATATTAGGAATGAGAAAGGAGATATTATCCCAGTTAGGAAAAAAATTTAAACTAATTATAGTGGGATATCATGTACTGCTCTGTAGCAACATAATTAAATAAGTGAAATTTGTACTTCTGGCAAAATATAAATTATTGTAAGTTTAAATTTAAAATCCGTAAGAAACAAATGATCCTAGAAGAAAATGAAAAGTAAATTAAAGCTTTTAAAGCAGCTTTTTTATTGTGGTATTGGTCTGAAAAACAAGTATGTTAAAAGTTTTCTAACCTGGTGGGACACCCTATTCTTGGTCCTTTGGCTTAAAGAGAGCAGGCTTTTCTTGGGGCTTGCTTTTGCTTGCACCCATTGGTGTTTGTGGGTTCTGGCTTTTCTAATGCCCAGGCTAGAATATACAGGAAGCAAGAAAAAGCCTCAGGGAACTCACCATTAGGTTGTTCCTTGATTCCAGAAGTTCCAGCCCACCTTCTCTCCTCTTTGTCCGCAAGTCTTCTGAAAAGTGACAAATATTTTGTCCAAAGATTTTTTTTTTGGCCCAGACCTCACCACTATACATGTCCAAAGATTTTTGTTGTGAGGAATAAAATGGAATGTATTTAGTCCACCTTTTTCAGAACCAGAAATCCATGATGTAATTCTGTACCAAGAATGAAGAGATTCCAGTAAAAAATTACCAGAACAAGAGGACTTGATAAGGTGCTGAGATCCAAGGGAAAATTATAAAAAATAGTTTTTCTCTATATTTTCAGTTAATAGATGAAGCAGGGAAAATGTCTTATTCACAATGACAAAAATATACATAAGAAGCAAAAAAATCCTCAACAGATAAGAAGAAAATGAATAATTTTTATTGTAAGATCTAACTCTAAATAAATGAATGATATACCATATACCTGGTGAAGATGACTGTAGGAGAACAATATTAAGCCTCCAATGTTTACTACATTGTAGTCATTAAGTTCCAATCAAAATTCAAATTTTGTTCCAACTTGATAATATAAAAGTTCATATGTAGACATAAATGTGCAGAGTTAAGAAAATAATGTACAGTAATACTAAAGGAAGTTCTTAAACTACTAAATATTGAAACTCACTATGAAGATCCTCCTGCTTTGGCCTCCCAGAGTGCTGGGATTACAGGTGTGAGCTACAGCGCCCAGCCGAAATTTACTATGAAGATCAATATGATTAAAACAGGAGTAGATAAATAGACCAGTAATACACAAGCAGTAAATGCACAACATTTAGAATTTGATCTAAATTCTTGGGAATATATATGATACAAGTTGTGTTTGCAGGAGGACGGGGCAGTTCATTGTGTAAATGGAACAAGCATAGCAAGACATCCATCTGGAAAAAAAGTGATGTCTTCACCTTACACAACACACTAGAATATAAATTCCAGTGGGATTGAATATTTGATTAGAGAAAACTTTATTAAAAGGGATGTTGTGTTAATTTCCTAGGACTTTGGTAGCAAAGTACCACAGACTGGATAGTATAAAACAACAGAAATTTACTCTCTCAGAGTTCTGGAGTCTAGAAGTTTGAAATCAAGGTGTTGGCAAAGCCGTGCTCCCTCTGAAGGCTCCAGGAGAGGATCTTTCCTCGTCTCTTCCAGCTTCTGGTAGCTTTAGATGTTCCTTGGCTTGTGGTAGCAAATTTCCAATTTCTGGCTCCATCTTCACATGGCATTTTCCCTTTGAGTCACTGTGTCTTCATGTGGGCATCTTCTCATGACACCAGCCATATTGGATTAGGGGTCCACCCTGTTCCATCTTAACTAACTACATCTGCAATGACCCTATTTCCATATAAGGTCACATTCTGAGGTCCTGGGGGTTAGGACATCAATAAATCTTTTCGGAGACACAATCCCGTAACAGATATTGTAAGAAAATTTAAGAATACATCTTTGTAAAACCTTGGTGGTGGTGGCCGGGAGGAGGTTCCTTAGTGCACAAGAGGAAACCTAAAGGTCATAATGGGAAAGTACAACAATTTTGATCAGATAAACATTTCTTTCTAATTATATGTTAAAAGATATTAAAAATTCAAAGGATCATGAGGTGGGAGGATTGCTTGAGGCCAGGAGTTTGAGGTTGTAGTGAGCTATGATGACACCACTGCACTCTGGCCCAGGGAGCGAGCAAGACTGTGTCTCAAAAAAAAAATCCACAGGATCAAGACAGATATGAAAAACACAGATCAGTATGTGACAGATAGGGACTGATATCCAAATGAGGACTTATATTAATTTATATGGGGAAAAATTCAAAAGAAAAAAATGAAGGATATGAAATATGCTTTGATATTTATGTGATATGATTATGATATACATATATATCCATATCCATATATTATACAAGAAACGTGATTTATACTGACATTCATGAATTCATACCGGGTTCAGTATAGTGTTTCCCCCTCGTTTATCTGCACTCCCCTCTCTGACAATGAGAACAGTCAGAAGCCTGGTTTCCACCATCTACCATCCATTTACTGATTTGTTCAACCCCCGGAACATATGAAAAGCAGTTTCAGCATTGTTAACCCGTACCTCCACAAGAAACACATTTTTGAAGTCGAGTACAGTTTTTATATATAATTCCTTTTGTCTTTGAATTGCCTTTGCATCTTTCTCAAAAGTGACTTGACTATATTTGCTTGGATCTTTTTCTCGACTTCTTATTCAGTTCCATTGATCTATGTATCTATCATTTTGACAATACCACACTGTCTTGGTTACCTTTATACCATGTCTGAAATCAGGTAATATGAGCACATCAATTTTGTTCTTATTCAAAATTGTTTTGGCTAGTCTAATTTCTTTGCATTTTAAAACCAGTTTGTTACCTCAAAGAGATACAAGTAGAACTACCATTTGATCCAGCAATCCCATTACTGGCCATTTACCCAAAAGAACAAATGACATTCTATAAAAAAGACATCTGCACTCAAATGTTTATAGCAGCACAATTCACAATTGCAAAGATGTGGAAACAACCCAAGTGCCCCTCAATACATGAGTGAATTAATAAAATGTGGTATATGTATACCATGGCGTTCTACTCAGCCATAAAAAACGATGGTGATCTAGCATCTCTTGTATTATCCTGGATAGAGCTGGAGCCCATTCTACTAAGTGAAGTATCCCAAGAATGGAAAAACAAGCACCACGTGTACTCACCAGCAAATTGGTTTCACTGATCAACACTTAAGTACGCATATAGTAATAACATTCATCGGGTGTTGCCAGGTGGGAGAGGGGAGGAGGAAAATAATATTGTATTTTACCTTCATTTATTTCATTTCTGATACTCTTCATTTCTTTATGTATTCATAGATCCAAGTTCCTGACCTATAACATATTCCTTCCCACTTAACTTTTTTTGACATTTCTTGAAGGGTACTCTGCTGGCAATGAATTGCTTCAGTTTATGTTTTCCTGAAAAAAAAATCTATTTCTTCTGCACTTCTGAAGAATATTTCCACTGGATATAGAATTCTGGATTGACATTTTTCTTTCAACAATGTAAAAATGTCACTCTATTGTCTCCTTACTTCTGTAGTTCTCACAAGAAGTCTACTCTAATTCTTATCCTTGTTTTTCCATAGCAATGTGTTTTTTCTTCTGCCTTTAAGATTTTCTCATTGTCTTTAGTTTTCAGAAGTTTGAATATTATATACCTAGGTGTAGGTTTGTTTTTATCCTGCCTGGTGTTCTCTGACCTTCCTGGATTTGTGGTTGGATGTCTGTTACTACTTTTGGAAAAATTTTGGCTGTTAATTTTTCAAATGATTTTTCAGCTCCATTCTTTCTTTTCCTCTGGGATTACAATTACACATATATTGCATTATTTGATATTGTCCCACAGCTCTTGGATGTTTTGTTGTTTTCTTCATGCTCTTTTCCATTTTTGTTTCGATTTGAGTAATTTCTATTGGCCTATCTTCAAGATCACTGATTTATTTCCTTGACTGTTACCATCCAACCAGGTCCCTTGCCCACTGCCCAGGTAAAGGCCAATATACTCAGATAGCAGAAGTTGCAGTGGAGAAGGAGTTTAATATTGCGAGGCACCAGGCAACGAGATGGGAGTAATTTCTCAAATCCATCTCTCCACGAGTTTTGTGGCTAAGATATTTAAAGGTGGTTTGGCAAACAAAGGGCTAGGGAATTGGGTCTGCTGATTGGCCGGGGATGAACTCATAGGATTGGGAAGGAGAATTATCTTCTTGGCTGGCACAGTTCCTAGGTAGGGGGTTGCAAGACTTGTTGGATCTGTTCCCATGCATGGCCTCTGGTTCAGTTGACATCAGTTGGTCCCCCCAGTTGGAGAGTCTGGAAGATATCTAAAAGATCAGTCTTAGGTTTTATAATAGTGATGTTATCTATAGAAGTAGTTGGGGAAGTCACAAATCTTGCATCTGTCAAGATGTGATACTTAAGCAGTTAGCAGTTACAGCAATAGGGAAGTTAGGGAACAATGGCTGGTTAATTTTTAGCTTTATCAATGTATACTCTTATAGAAATCAGACTTCTATCATTATTCCTGCCTTATGGCCTTACATTATTTTAATATAGGTGGTTTCATGACTGTATTGAGTCTACTGATGAACTCATCAAAGGCATTATTCATTTGTTACTCTGTTTTTATTTTTATCATTTCATTTGATTCTTTCTTAGTTTCCATTTCTCTGCTGAAATTACCTGTCTGATCTTGCATGTTGTCTACCTTTAGCTTTAGGGCCTTTTACATATTAATCATAGTTTAAAAATTTATTTATTGATATGTAATAGATATATATTTTTTCAGGGTACATGTGATAATTTAATATATTCATATAATTTGTAAAGATCAAATCAGTGTAACTGGGACATCCATCCCCTTAAATATTTGTCTTTTCTTTATGCTAGAAACATTAGAATTATTCTCTTCTAGCTATTTTGAAATACACAATAGACTAATGTAAACTATAGTCACCCTTAATCATAGTTATTTTATTCTCCCTGTCTATGGTTCCAATATATGTTTCACACTGAAGTCTGGTTCTGATTATTGCTTTGTTTCTTCAGACTGTGATTTTTTTTAACTTCTAGAATGCCTCATTTTTTTTGAAAGCTGGATATGTATACGACAGTAGATACTGAGGTAAATATTTTGCTCTGCTTGGATAAGAGCATATGTTTCCTTTTGCTAGGCCTTTTCTGTGGTGATCTGTGTTTATCTAATCAGGAGTTGAACTGTGTTTACCCTCGGTTATTGCTATGGGAACCAACAACTTCAAATTCTCCTGGTGATGCTTTTGTTTTTGTCTCCCTGCTTGGCTTTGGATCTTCCCTTAGTACAGTTCCCCAGAGACAGTCTCTCTCTGGTAATTCTCACGGCTGTATTCCAGTTGCTTCTGCCCGTTAGTGTGGTGGGAGGGTTGAGGGTCATCACCGATGTCCCAATTAAGCCTCACTCTTTGGCAGGCACTGTGGACCTGTGTTTGGGGGTGGGGTAGAGCTCGACTTTACCCCCTGTTCCCTTCCCCCAGCTGCAGTCTCAAGGCTACAGTTTTGAAACAACTTTTCCCTGGAGATTAGGTTTTTGTTACTTACAGAGACAAAGAAGCCATGTCTGGGTGGAGTTTCTTTGGTGGCCTCTGTTCACTTCCCCCAGCTGCAGTAGAATTCCACCAGTGTCCTCGGGGTGTAGGTTTTGATTAATTTTCTCTTGCAGATTAACCCTTTTGTTCTGTAAGAGGAAACAAATCCGAGTGGATTTCTTTTTTTTCTTTTTTCAAATAAGGATCAGCCATCATTACTTTATCATCATGAAACACATGAGGGGCCTGAGTGGATTTCTCTTTCCTTCTCCCAGCCAGCACCATAAAAGGGGAGGACTTTCTTTGGACTCTCCTATTGCAAGCCTTGTGTGTGTCCTGGGGGAAAAGCTTGCAAAAGATCAGAACCCTCCCCATATCTGTAGCCCCCCCCCCAGGAACTTCACACTCTCACACTAGCCCACACTTGACACTTAGCAAATCATTAAAAGTTCCAGTTTAAACTTCCTACTAGCTTATATGGCATTCAGTTGGCACTGCCCCAGGTGAGCAACTGCTTTGGTTCTGTTTTCCCCTGAAGATGTCTGTTGTCTGTACAGATTTTACAATGCAATAGTTTGTCCTATGACCTCAGTTTTCTGATGGGTTCAAGAAAAGTTTGTTAATTTCCGGCTTGTCTAGATTTTTTTTCTTGTAGGGATGAGAGTATTGACTTTCCAGCTGTCTATGACTCTGAGCTGAAACTAGAAGTCCTCTAAAATATTTTTTTGAAATTTATTACTGCCCCGCAAACATCTTTTATCCCCCCACCTCATCACACATCTCAAGACATCTCAGTACTCTTAGGGCACTAAACTTTTAAAACCCTGGAGATTTTCCTTGCGATAGTACTGAAAGGGGAGGCCTCGCAAAAATAACAGGAAAATACCTAATCCCACAATTTCCCCAGTAACAGTTAAAAATCAATCCTATGAGTTCTCTCACTAACAGGCACCCTGCAGGAGTTCTACTTTGCACAGCTTCCGGAAAGAGCTGAATGAATGGAAAAAAGATGTAAATCTCTCCCTTTCAAAATTGTTTTTTTTGAGAATCTGCTTTTATAGAGCTTCTGAGTAAACAGCAGAAGAACCAGCTACAGCCTCAACCATATCTCAAGGACAGAGTCACATCTCCTGTGATAATCCCTTCTCCAAGGAAAGGCAGGAAACTAAGTCTTAGACTTTGACATCCTTGCAGTTTTTGTTATCTACCTGCTGCCGCTTTTGTTATCAACTGACACCCATCGCTATTTTTTCTTCTCTTTGTCCCCATAAAAGCAGTAAGCCACTTGGCCTTTATGCTGACATCTCTCTTCCTTTTCTTTGCAATGGCACGCTGTCTCCCTGCTCTCTTTCTTCCTCCTCTCTTTCCCCTCCCTCCCTCTCTCTCACTCTCTCTCTCTCTCTCTCTCTCTCTCCTCTAAAAGGATAAAATAAATTCTTTTACTTTTATATCTTAACCTCTGCTTGAGAAATCTTTCTCCACCTGTGCTGTGAGCACCTATTAAGCTTTCCACCCTAACAGCACTTACTCCTGCATTGAAATCCCCTGTTCATTTGGGGTCCTGACCCCTAGCACCACCCCTTCTGAAGCTGTGGTTTTGCACATGCTTAGGAGCGCCATGGATGCCACATCGGGCCAACAGTCAATATGGCACAATCTGTGTTCAGTCTCCATAAGTGGTGTTGTCAGGCAGGGAGCATGGCAGAACTGTTGGGGAGCTTCCCTGTGGGAGCAGCCATCTTGGAATAGTGTCCATTATATATAGGATGTAAAGTTAAAATAAAATCCTAAGCTCTCTCCCGCCCACGGACTGAACAGGCCCCCTCTTGGCCAAGGGGATCCTAGAAAAATGTTAAAACTGAGTTCCAGGCCAAGATGGAAAGGGAGATCAGACATGCCTCCTTATTACCTCCTCCCTTTTGGAGTTTAAAGGCTGCAACTGACTAGCATTGATGTTAAAATAGAGACCATAAGACTGACAAAATAAACTCTTTGTGGCAATTAGAAAGTAAATTACAAAGAGGACCTAAGGCCATGCAAGGCAAAGATTAAGTGATGCCTGCAGGCCATCAATTTGCTCAATAGATCACTTTGAGTCTGTATATTGTGCCTTGCTCTGTGATTAACAGGCTTCCTTATCTTAAAACATTCCTTTCTACTATTGCTCTATGATTAACGGACTTCCTTATCTTAAAACCTTCCTTTCTACTGATTCTGAGCCTTTAGACAAAGCTTTATTTCTTTAACCAACTCAAATCAAAGAGTCTCTAAATTTACTTACAACCTAAAGCCCCTGCTTTGAGATGTCTTGCCTTTTTGGGCCAAACCAATGTACACCTTCCATGTATTTGTCAGGGTGGCAGTCTGTCCTTGGTTCTTGGTGTGCTCTTGGCCAAAGAATGACCAGACACACCAAAGTGTCAAGTCCAGACCATTACCCTGGTCCTCAGGCTCCTTTCTTGGAAACATCACCAGCAGGGCCAATGTATGTGATGGAGTAACCTCAGGCAGGAAGCAGTTTCACGAGAGCAGCTCTTTATTGTAAAACAAAACGGGTCTGTCTCTGCGAGTGGAGAGAGACAGACAGACTCACTAACTGACTGACCCACTGTCTCCCTGACTTCTCGGATTGTTTCCTTTTATTAGCCCAGTCCAGGGGAGGGCTCTCAGGAGGTGTGGGATGTTATCAAATGATCAACAGGTGTCCTTAAAATTCTATCTGGGTATATGAGCTCCCTCTCCAAAAGCCCACCTGGGGGGTGAACCACAATGTGGATTCAAGCTAATAGTATAGTAATTACCCGTAGGTCACTCCAGGTCACTTTCTAAATCCTGTCATGCCTGGGCTGGGGCATTCCCAGGTTGATAAAGCATTCCCTCCTTCCCCAGGTGTAGCAGTTGTTCCGGATAGGATTACAGGTTGGACGACACCAAAATGGAGTGCCCACCCCTATCCTTCTTCCCAGGTGGAGCAATTTCTGGAGATAGCACCAAAGCAGGGTACCCTTGTCCCTAGAAGAGCCAGAGTTCCTAGCTATCTACCTAACATATTTATTTATGATTTAACCTGTAAGTCCTGTCTCCCTAAAATGTATACAACCAAACTGTAACCCAACTGCCTTGGGACCACTTCCTCAAGGCTTCTCGGGTTTATGGATCCTTGGGCCATGGCCACTCATATTGGCTCAGAATAAACCCCTTTAAAATTATTTTACAGAATTTGGTTTTTTTCAAGAAGGAAGCTTCCTTCCTTGTTTTACCAAAGAGGTCAAGGATCAAGGGTGTTGACCTTCTCTAGGCGGGATTTCTGGAGTAGGGGGTGTTTGGATCAGAGCTATAGAAATTTGTGGTGTTTATAGAAGCTGAGGTGCCCCTCAGCTTATGGCACAGGGACAAGGCAGAGAAATGATCTCCTAAGAGATACACCTGTGTGAGAGAGGTGAAAATTCAGGATGGAATTATTCTCTTCTGAGTGATACCAATAGAGGAAATGGGGAAATCAGGGAGGTACAGTAAGCTACTGGGAGATACCACCGGAAAAGAAAGGGGGATGTTAGGGTGATATATTTCCCTCCAGGTAAATAATGATATTGGTACAGTCCCCATGTGGGCGTTGGGGGAGAGAGAGGAGACGTTAGGGTGGTAAAGTCTCACCCCTGAGTGCTGCCACAGGGAAATGGAAGGAAAAGTCCAGGTGGAGAGGAAGTAAACAACCTCTAGGAATCTTAGGGGCATGTCTACTATTCATCCAGCATTTACCGACTGCAGGCATAGTTCTAAGTGCTTTATCTCTATTAATTCATCTATTTCTTGAGGTATCTGGACTTTGAGGTACAGCTATAATGCCTTTCCCCAAATCCAGGCTAGAAAGAAATATACCAAGGTATTCCTCTAATACTTGTATATGGTTTCATTTTTACATTTAGATCTCTGATCCATTTGGAGTTTGTTCTTGTGTATGGTATAAGGGGCTGTATCCAATTTAAACTATTTCTCAATGGCCTAGTGGGTTGGTGTCTCCCAAAAGGATATGTTCCCAGAACATATGAATGTGACCTTAATTGCAAAAAGGATCTTTGCATATGTGATTAAGTTAAGAATCTTGAGATGAGATCATCCTGGATTAAGTCAGTGGGCCTTAAATCCAATGACAAGTGTCCTTATAATGGACAGAAGAGGAGAAAGAGACAGAGAAGTTAATGTGAAGGCAGAGGCAGAGAAAGGAGTGATAAATCTACAAATCAAGGAATACTAAGGATTGCCGGAGCCACCAGAAGCTAGGAGAGAGGCATAGAGTAGTAGAGAGGCATAGAATAGATTCTCCCCCACAGCCTCCAGAAGGAACCAGACCTGATGACACCTTAATTCTCAACTTTTTCTCCAGAACTATGAGACAGTAGATTTCTCTTGTTTTAAGTCACCCAGCTTGTGGTAACTTGTTATTGCAGTCCTGGGAAATGAATACACTACTTATTTAAAAGTTCATCTTTGCCTTCATGATTTGAGATGCTATCTCAATCATATAAAAAATTTTCTTCTGGGCCTGGTGTGGTGGTTCACGCCCACTGCACTGTAGCCTGGGTGACAGAGCAAGACCCTGTCTTTAAATAAATAAATAAATAAAGGCAAATGACCTGAACAAACACTTCTCAAAAGAAGACATGCAGGCCAGGCACGGTGGCTCACGCCTATAATCGTAGCACTTTGGGAGGCCAAGGCGGCCAGATTGTTGAGCTCAGGAGTTCAAGACCAGCCTGAGCAAGAGCGAGATCCCGTCTCTACTAAAAAAATAGAAAGAAATTAGCTGGACAACTAAAAATATATAGAAAAAATTAGCCGGGCATGGTGGCACATGCCTGTAGTCCTAGCTACTCAGGAGGCTGAGGCAGGAGGATCACTTGAGCCCAGGAGTTTGAGGTTGCTGTGAGCTAGGCTGATGCCACGGCACTCTAGCCAGGGCAAAAGAGTGAGACTCTGTCTCAAAAAAAAAAAAAGAAGACATGCAAATGACCAATAGGTTCATGAAAAAAAAAATTGCTCAGCATCACTAATCATTAGAGAAATACAAATTAAAACCACAGTGAAATATCACTTCGTACCTGTTAGAGTGGCTTTTATCAAAAAGATAAAAAATAATGTGTTTGCAATAACATAGAGAAAAGGGAGCCCTTGAACGTTATTGGTGGGAATGTAAAATTACAGTTGTTATGGAAAACAGTATGGAGGTTTCTCAACAAAACTAAAAATAGAACTACCATATGATCCAGAAATCCAACTTGTGGGATTATATCCATAGGAATTGAAATCAATATGTTGAAGGGATATCTATGCTCCCATGTTTATTACAGCACTATTCACAATAGCCAAGCTATGGAAGCAACCTATCAACTTAAGTGTCTGTCAGTGAATAAATGGACAAAGAAAATATGGTATGTATATGCACAATGGGATACTATTCAGCCTTTAAAAAGAATGAAATTCTGTCATTTGGGACAATATGGATGGATCTAGGGGATATTATGCTAAGTGAAATAAGCCAGGCATAGAAAGACAAATACCAAAAAATTTCACTTATATGTGGAATAAAAAAAATTGAATTCATAGAAGTAGAGATTAGAATGATGGCTACCAGGGGCTAGAGGTGGAAGAGAGTGAGGGAATGAGGAGTTACTAGTTGAAGGGTGCAAAGTTTCAGGTAGACAAGGGGAATATGTTTTGAGAACGATTGCACAGCAGGGGAACTATTGTCAATAATAATGTATTTTATATTTCAAAATAAGTAAGAGAGTAAATTTCAAATATATCACCACAAAAAAATGTCAAGTAAGTGAGGTAATGGATATGTGAATTAGCTTGATTTAATCACTCCACATCGTATACATATATCCAAATATCACATTGTACTCCATAAATGTCATACAGTTAGGATTTGTCAATTAAAAATAATATTAATGGTCGAGCATGGTGGCTCACGCCTGTAATCCTAGCACTTTGGGAGGCCAAGTCGGGAGAATCACTGGAGGTCAGGAGTTCAAGACCAGCCCGAGCAAGAGCAAGACTCCATCTCTATACAAAAAAAAAAAAATAGAAAAATTAGCTGAATGTGGTGGCATGTGCCTGTAGCCCTAGCTACTCAGGAGGCTGAGGCAGGAGGATCACTTGAGCCCAGGAGTTTGAGGTTTCAGTGAGCTATGATGATGCCACTGCACTCTAGCCCTGGCAACAGAGCAAGACCCTATCTTAAAATAATAATAATATTAAAAAGAACAGAATAATCCAAGCATGATAAAATATGGACTTGATTTTAGGTGACATAATGGGATGAAAAGAAAGGACATTTAAAGAATTCCAAGAAGAGAAGAAAGGGTAGAAATTCCAGAGTGAATAGCCAGGAAATATATTAGCATCCAGAAAAATTTAGGAAGTGAGAAAATTTTCTGATTTAGGCAATAACAATTCCATTTTCTAATATATTGAAGTGAAGGAACTGAACAGGAATTTAACGAGAAATGTCATTTTACATAGGTAAATATAGTACCACAGCACAGTTATAACGTAAGGACTAAAGGTACAGTAAGGTCCTCCATACCCGTGGGTGCTGCATCTGTGGATTCTACCAGCTGAAGATCAAAAATACTCAACAAAAAGATGGATAGATGTATCTATCCTGAACATGTACGGACTTTTTCTCTTGCCATTATTCCTTAAACAATACAGTATAACAACTATTTATATAACATTTATATTGTATTAGGTATTATAAGTAATCTAGAGATGGTTAAAAGTATATGGGAGGATGTGTGTATCCAAATATTACACCATTTTATTTCAGGGACTTGGGTACTTGCAGATTTTGGCATCTGAGGGTGGGGGAGGGTCCTAGAAACAATCCCCAGCAGATACTGAGGGCCAACTCTATATAAGTCAATAGAATAGGAAAACAAAACACGTGCTCAAAATGGATGGAAGACTCCTTTAAGGAAGATAGTCTGTGAAGGGGAGAGCAGAGGACAGTATACAAGGCCCTAGCTAAGGGCCCTTCAGCCAGAGGGAATGGAGGAAGAAAAGTCTGTAAAGATAAGAAAACGAGGTACACATCAACAAGAAAAAGACAGAAAGATCTGTGGTTAGAAATGAATATAGCAACAGGAACAAGCAATTTACAGAAGGGAATCCCACATGGTTGACAAATATAATTAAAAGTTCAATGTAGCTAATTATACCAGAAATGGAACGAGAGCATGAACACTACAACGTGAGCAGCTGGGGCTGAGGTCTAGGGTGGTGAGGAAGAGCATAGATTCTGATGGCCATGTTGACAGACAAGAAATGATATGAGGCTGGTTGTAGGTGACAGTTCTGAAAAGCTGGAGAGGAAATGAAATGAAAGGGGATTAAGCAGGAACAAGAGTGAGACACGATGATTTTGAAAGGAGGCGGATCCACAAAAACCTGAATACATAAGATCTGAATCTAAGACCATGGGGGAAGGCAGGACAGAAAAAGCACAAAATGTTAGGGAAGGAGAAAACAATCATGAAAGGGAGGTCCTTGCAGGAGCAGCTTGGCATGTGATCCAGGGTACAAGGAGTGGGGAGAGGAGACAGATCACTCTCCTGCCAAACAGCCAAGCAAAGAAGACAATAATGTGGCAAGGGTCATACCTGGAGATGGCATTTAAGTATCTGAGGGGCTAACGCCGACTGTCTCCAAGCAAGTCCAAAAGTTTAGAAGTGTCAAGATGGGTTATCTTCAGAGTGTTTAAAGGGATCTGCCTCTCCTGGGGAAAGTGACATTTACTTCCATGTCCCCATCTGTCTGGATCACTCACTCACCTGAATCGCTCTGGTGTGGGGCTTCTCCCTCCAGTGTCCACGGCCCCTCCTCTTGCTCCAACTGGAAGATGGCCTCTG
>CAUYSK010116903.1:0-15007 GCA_963575035.1 Avahi laniger | reverse complement strand
AGCTCGAGCCCATTATCCGAAGTGAGGTATCACAAGATCGGAAGAATGGGCTCCACACGTACTCGCCATCAAATTGGCACTGACTGATCAACACTATGGTGCTCACACGGTAGAAATACTCTCTAGGGATTAGGGGGTTGGCGAGGGGTAAACTCACAACTAATGGACACGGTGAGCATCGTAGAGGGGAACGGCATGCCTCTAATCCTCGCTTGGGTGAGGCAAAGACATAAAGTGTAACTAAAATGTTTGTACCCTCATGATATCCTCAAATAAAAATAAATAAATATAAATAAATAAATCTACAGCACAATCAGAAAAAAGAAAAAAAAAAAGAATTCAGTTTGCAGTCATTTCCTTAGAAACTGTTCCCCTGAAGGACTCGTCTGGAAAGGAAGGGCTCTTGGAACTTGCTTCTGCTAAACGTCCAATGAGGCGAAAACGTACATGCCATAAAATCACAGTTAACACGTGGACAAAGCGAAGTGGAGAAATTGATCCAGAACAAGCCACCGGTTCTATCTACCTTGGTTTGTTCTTTGCAGAGCAGCCAGTCTGACAGGCAGCTGAGGAAATCAGAGCTTCTCTAGATACCCACAGCCTTGCGTGGGGATGCGCTGATGTAGGTAGCAGTGTTGCCATGGAGACACCATCAGTGGCCAAGCTCTTCTCCTTTGGGGGCTCACTCTGTCTACTCATCTCGATGCCGAATTAGCTCTCTGTGTGCTTGGTAGGCAGATTCCTCACTGGCTTGTGAATGCTTTTAAAATGAAGCCCAAACTCCTCCCCGTGGAGTGCATGTAGAGTTCACCAGCTGCCATCTTGTCACCGTTCTAGACTCCTCTCAATATCTTGATGGCACCGTGTTCTCTCCCACCTCCATGCCTTCATTCACCTGTCAGGAATACACTTTCCTTCTCTTTTTGCCTAGAAACCTCCTACTCATCAACCTTCAGGTCCAGCTTCCTCAAAGAAGCCCTCCCTAACTTCTCATTAACCAGAAACCCCCCCATAGCACAATGCCTGACACATTAATAACGTACGGCAAAAACGTAAGTGCCATAAAATCACAGTTAGCGTGTGGACAAGGTGAAGTAAGAGTCACAGATTGACGGTACTGTCTACTTTGTTTCAAAACTTTTTATTTTGAAAAATCGAAGTGTTATATAGAAGCTACAAGAAGAGTATAATGAACTCCCATACACCCTTCTGAATTTTTCTATTGTTAACATTTTGCCATATTTGTGCTGCTTTCTCTCTACAGCCCTCTCCCTACACCCAATGCATGCACACGTATTATTATTTTTGTTGAGCCATCTGAAAATGAATTGCAAACACCATCATCCTTTATCTGTATGTATTTCAACATCTCTCTGCTTGGAACAAAGACATTCTCTTCAATATCCTCACAGGCACTCTCCACTTGAAATTTATGGTCTAGCTCTTCGTGGCTATGGCTTTGTGTCCCAATCAGACAGGGATTCCTTACAGTTTGTTTTGTTTTAACCCCTTGTAACACCTACCTCAATGCCTGGTACATAGTATAGCTCACTGGACATCTCCAGTGAGCTACTGTTTAATAGATGAAGCTGCCCGTGACAACATCCTGGCACGGCCCGGTTCTCCTTGCTGACCCGTGGTTCCTGCAGCAGTAGGAGCTGCAGCTTGTTGCTCAAGCCTCCTTGACTTGCATCCCCAGGAGTGGTCCTCAACCAGTGGCTGCAGGGAATTGGTGGATAAGGACCCTGCCTCCTTGACTCTCAAGGGGATCGTATCTGAGGAAAGTTCCATCTCATCTCCCATAAGTCCTCAACTGAATGAATTCTGGTTTCCCAAAGCTTCAACCTGTTCGTTAGCTCACCCCGTGTTGGCAACCTTCCCTTCCCCACTGCACGTCTTCATTTCCCTGTCAGGCCTTCCGGGGACCATCTCTGGCTTATCTCTATATTCAGATATCTTTTGAGGGTCTGATTCTAGGGAAGCCCAGTCTAAGATGTTGCCCCTCAATTACCAAGGCATCATACCCGCAAATCAAAGTGTAGCAGATCTATGAAGTGTGTGTTTCTGAGCAAACCATTCAGGAGGCTTATTTTTAGGAGGGAATGCGTTTCCACTGTTCAAAAATTACAAGATAAATTAAAGTAGGGCACTGTGTGTAATTCTTCTTCAAAATATGAATAGGCATATTAACAAGAGGAAACAACTGCTCCTGAAAATTACCCTGTACCAACTTTAGCAACCCCTGGGAGAGAGACACTCCTCTCCATGCAGATGGCCAGAGCCGCTGGAGCCCAGGCGGAAGGGACCAGGCAGCGTGGTTTTGGCACTCAGCACACACCAGCCTCGTACCCAGCTGGCCCTGTCACAGTCTCCGCCCTTGAGCTTCTGTGTTTATTAGGAAACCATTTTTCCTTTCTCACAGAGATAGAAATCTCGCTTCCAGACATGGCAAGTGTCAAGGTTCATGCTTGGGTCCCTCATTCAGACTGAGTGTTTGCCAGAAAAGGGGAAAAGCGAAGCATTGTGGCTGGGGGGTTGAAGCTAAGGAGCCAGTGAGGCTGCAAATAACAGGATATGCTGATGTCTGGGCATCAAGACAGAGGACTACAGGAATTCCAAGGAGAAATGAATTAGGGAGAATGGGAGAACTTTCCTACGCCCATTAAGATGGCACTGTCCCCTGAATTTCACATCTGTGGCTCAGCCAGTCTGGTGATGGAGGAGGAGGGAGGCCACATCACCTTCAGAGAATGACTCATGCTACACTCTTCCCCACCTCAGGGCCTATGTGCTCACTTTTCTTCTGCTTGGAAAATTCTCACTCTGGTGTTTCTTATGGCCGCCCCGTGGCCAATCTTCTAGTCACTACTCAAATGGCATTTCAGTTCCTCTCTTTCTGAGTTCCTTGTTTATTTCTGTCGTAACACTTACCACAGTCTATAAATTGCAAATTTGTTTGTTTACTTGACGGTCTTCCTTGCTTGGCATGAAGCTCCGTGAGAGTAGGGATATTGTCTGTCTTGAGCACTATTATATGCCCAGCATCTCAGTACAGTGCGTAGCCCGCAGAAGATGCTAGTCCATGTTGTTTGGTTGGTTGGTGGCTGGTTGGTAGGTTGATTGGATGGATGGATGGATGGAAGGATGGATGGATATGGATGGATGGAAGGATATGGATAGATGAATTGATGGATGGATGGATGGATAGATGGATGGATGGATGGAAGAAGAGAAGGAAGGAATATTTGGCCACTCCACCTAAAATGGGTTGTGAAAGCACTGGTCAGGTGACACAGGTTCCAATTTGTGTAACTTCAGTCAAGTCACTTTTGAGTTTATAGCCTAAATGTGTATCTGTGAAATGGATAAAAATGCCAACTTTACAAGACTGCTGAGAGTGAATAAACCAGATAAATTATGTAAAAATAATATGAATATTATAAATTCTCCATAAATGTGAGCAATTATATTAACAGTAGAACATAGCCACTGTGTTCACCCCTCGCCTACCATCGCGCAGTATGAAAGCACACGTTGGCATGGAGCAACAAGAGTCGGGCCCTGGTATGTGGAACCCGGATCCTTTGGAGCAGATATTTACCTCATTTTATTGCAGGCCTGCCTCCACAAATACATTTCCTCTCTCCTGCCCGCCCTCCCTCCCTTCCCTCCTGTATCCTCCACTCGCGTTTTGTGGGGGATGTACGAGGATGTATAAGCTGAAGCCCTGGGTGTGTGGCGCACATGATAACGTGACCCACGCAGTTCTAGAGGAGGACAGCGTGTGCTCTCGGTGAGAGCTCAGTTTTCACAACCCTGGCTTATTCGGGGCGGGATTGCCTCAGCGAGGTCTCGGGGCAGGCAGACCTTGCTTCCAGTTCTCACTGCCTCGGTTGAACACCGCAGAGCAGTGCCTTTTTTGCTAACAACACCCTCTGTCCCTTGCTTTGCTCGCCTATTCTAGGCAGCCTGCAGTCCAGTGAAAACTCTGTTCACCCAAAACACTGAAGTTACCTCCAGAAACCTGGGGAAGGTGTTACCCAAGGGCAGTAAACTTGAAAAGAAGTTTTGTCTCGTTTTAAGCTGCTGTCGTACACGCATGTGTAGGGCTGACGTGCTCGTTGGAAACTCGAGGGAGATGGGCCACAGAGCAGACGGAGAGAGCTGGGCCCCTGCCCAGCCCCTCCTGCGTCAACCCTTCCCAGGGCAGAGCCTCTATATGGTTTGAAGTGATGTAAGTTATCACGGCATCGGAGAGTATGTGACTGATGTACAAAGACACAAGTCAGAGCCAAGTCTTGGTGGTTTTAAATTATCCATGCCCCATCTCTCTCCACTTGCACAGAAAATTGCAAGTTGATAGCTATTGAAATCTGGTTGTCAGATGTTTTTTATCTGAAGGACCTAACTTTTAACTCCGCGATACCCGCTGAGTATACAGTATACGTAATTCCCACGTTGGCGGTATCTTCCAGGCTGTGCAAGTGAGTTTTTGATCCTGCTACAGGGCCCCAGATCAGAGCACACCCACTTATCTGCATTGAATAATGCACGTCTGTGTGCTGGGAGCGTTGTGTGTGCGCATGTGGGTGGTTCTGGCTCATGTCTTGCCATTCCGGGCCAGAGTCTTGTCCCCTGGCTCTGGCTGATGGGAAACACATAGAATGAAGTCTAGTCTCCAGTTCCTTAACACTAATGGAAAAGAGAGTCAGCATCTGTTTCTGTTTAATGGTGATTATCTTTGGGATTGTGAGTGTTTTGAAATTTTTTTCTTCCTCTTGCTTATCTGTAATTTCTGAATTTTTTCCTACATCCATTGTGTATTCCTTTTTAAAATAAGGATGAGGCAGTAGTAACTTTAAATTATAATCTGTATCACAAGGAGGAAAACGTTTGCCTTTTTGTTCTTTATTATAAAGAATTAAAAGAGCTGTTCTTTGGCCTTCACTGAGCTGGAGTCATGGAAGAATTTAGATACCTAGGACACGTTTGTTATTTGGCAAAAAGCTATGGAAGCCTTTGGGTTATTTTCACCCTTTGTCTTTAACAAAAGCCCATTTTCCCACACCTGACCTTGGCTAACCGGGACGTTGCCATGTTGAGTCCAGCGTTGTGTGTTCCTCATCAGTCACTTGGTTTGTGCCGGGGCTCAGCCACTTTTTAAGCAGTCTGCCCCTTGACCCTGTGCATGCAAGTGGCCTGGTCCTGACCTGGCCGTGGACTTGGGACAGAGGGGCCCACGCTGCAGGGGAGGCGGAAGGCAGGAGGACAGATGGCAGGGCTGGCAGCCAATCTCGTGGCTGGTGTAGTCTTGCCTCTCGCCAGCACCTTTGTACACGCACGCCCCGGCTGAGTGGCAGCCCGGGTGCATGATGCAAGAGCATAAGACGTGGCCTTCAGGAGGGGGTTGGCATAGATCCCCTGGAACAGTTTGAAACACGTACGTTGCCCAGAGTTGCAGAGACACCCAGGTATATCGGTAGAACCCACACCAGTGTTTAAACCACACTCTGACATTCTCCTTTCTAACTAGGAGGCTACTGCAGAGAGTGTCCTCCAGCTACGGGGGACTGGCTACATGCTGATTACCTGGCTGGCTGTGAAATGCACATTGCTGAGCCCTGCCTCAGACCTATCTGATCAGAGTCCCTGCGTTAACCCCCTGTTCCCCAAGCATCTCCATGTAATGTCTTGGCAACCAGATATACAATTTCCCACAACCAAGATCATTATTTACATGCAGAGTTTCATGATTAAGAATTATCTCTTAAAAGCCTATTTTTTCCCTTCTTTCCATGTATCAAATTATCAAGCACCTAATTCATATTTTGTTGTGTGTTAGAAATGACTTACTGGTATCCAGGAAACATGGTGGTTTTCAGGCTGTGTCTTTGCCACCTTGGGAACCTTAGGATCACGAACATGCCTGGGGTCTGGTGGGGAGGTTGAGCTGCAGAGAAGCTGGGCGTGTAGTCGTCTTCTCCCACATCAAGTCGGGCAGCCCTATTTTATATTTCGAGTTGCCACCTATGAGTTCTTTTGCAAAATATATTTTCCTCTCATTAAAAAAAGGGGCTGAAAGAGACAGAAAAGGAAAGAATAAAAAAGACTTAATGATGTTTGCAATCCCATCCAGATTTAAATTTCTGCAGTTTGCCACTTGAACTTGTCAGAAATCACGCTATAAAGGAAGATCCCTTTTTTGCCTTCACCCTATCACTTCTCACACAAAACAAGACCTTGCGGTTCAGGGTTCAATGTTGTAAATAACCTGTCAGCATCTCAAGGGTGAGTGTTCCCAACACCCCACCCTATAATCTATTTATGGTGAATCCTTCGCCATAATGGCAGGCAAGTTCATTGGTATAAATTGTTAGACATTCTCTAAATGGTGGGGTGTTGGTGCAGATGACCAGGCCACTTTGAGACAGTTAAAGAGAGGGGACCATCACCTGCTGATACTGTGTGTGTCATGGAAGAGCTGATTATGGCTTCTGAGATATGGAAGCAGTGAATTAATAGCTGCGACTTTGGGGTGGGGGACTTTGCAGACATTGTTTCCTGGTAGAGGCAGGGAGGGAAGGAGAATGCAGACTCTCCACTCTCTGAATCATGGCTTATTCCTTGGAAACCTGTCATTCACAAACCCAATTATGTGCAGGTAGAGTGTCAACTCTGACAGAATGAAACCAATGCACTCTTTGTATGTTTTATTTTTTTAATGAAATCCCGCTTTACTAGCAGGTTCTATTTTCATAAATGTCTATTTTTAAAAAAAAAGGCGAATCATGTATTTCCCCCCACACTGCTGAATATGCTTCATTCAGGTGAAAAGCTTTAATCAGTGTGTTGAAAGGGAGAACCGTTGGGTGTTGCTGTGTGCATTTTGCCAAAGGGGGAGAGACACAAGAACGAAGAGAAATCCTCTTGGCTTTACCTTCCAACCTCTGCCCCTTTCTGAGCGTCTGGGTCTTGGGTTTCCAATTTTTAGGAGGAGGTTATTAAATTAGCCATTTTCAAAGGCTGTCACAGAATCACCCAAAGGTTGAAAATTCTTTGCAAATAAAAATACCTTGCCACAGGAGTGCCTGTTAATTATAAATGAGGAGTGGAAGGCAGGCGGGTAGCAGGAAAACAGATAAGGTCACCATGGTTTTGATTTACTATTTTTGTTTTCTCTTCATTTTTTTTTCTTGATTTTGCTTTTGAGTTTGTGTTCAGGAGTAAAATGGTGTTTTGTGCTTGGAATAAGGTATGTTTTCTATAGATTCTACTTTGAGTCCCTGATCTGCTCACTGTTTAGGGTTTACTTGGGACAAGTTGCTTGGCTGCCCTGACTGAGCCTTTGTTTTCTTCTCTGGAAAGTGGGGATGATATCTCCTTTCTTGGAGGACTGATGGGCGAATGAATGCTGTGCATACTGTTTGGTGTATACCCCCTCCCCATCCTGACCACCCTTATCCTGCTTCTGTCTGCTCGTCCATGGCACTCGCCACCTTTAATATACTATGTGATTGGGTGATTTATTCTATTTGTTGCTTGTTGTATGTTTCTCCCTCCGAGAATATAGGCTGTGAGGGAAGGGATCTTTGTTTTGGGTACCCAAGTGCCAGGAACAGGTCCTGGCATATGGTAGGTGCTTGATAGTTATGTGTTAAATTACCCCATGGGGCCCTAAGCCCTCTCCCTCTTCTCTTCTCTGTTTGACCTCTACTTGTTGACACTCATTTGAGATCTGATTCTGTACACCTGTGGTTTGCTTTCTTGTTTTTATTCCTTCTCCTAGAGCATCAGTTCATTAGATCACATCCATGCAGCATTAAATAGTGTGCTCTTCCCTTCATTGCCAAGTAAGTGAGTTTTATTGATGGCTATTCTGGAAATTAAACATGGTAAAATTCTTCTACATTGTGTTTTTAATGTATGACTTTCTAGTAAAAAGTATTAGTCACCAAAGAGCTTGCTAAATTTGCTTAAGCACACTTAAGGGAAACTTTTTTCTCTTAAATCACAAACTGGCATGAAAAGTTCTGGGGGAAGAAAATCTGACTGCTTCCTAACAGCGCTGACCACTTTACAGTAGCTGATTAAACAGTTACTGTTAAAATGAACTCTGACTATTTTTAAAAGCAACAGCCGGGGTTTGGATGGAACTTCTTTGAGTTTGGAGATGTAAACCGGATTTAAGGTGTGCATTCTGTCCGTGTATATTTTGATCTGATGAAAAGCAGGATGTGGGAGAATCTGACAAGCCTGCCTTGGCTAGACTAAACTGATTCGGTTTATTCAAATACATATTTTCGTCAAAATTCAGGCACCACACATTCATAGAGTAAGGACAAAAATAACTAATCATCTCAATAGATGAAGAAAAAGCATTTGACAAAACGCAACATCCTTTGTGATAAAAAAAACAAAAATAAATTAACGTAGAAGAGAACTTCCTTAATCTGATAAAGGGCATCTACAAAACCCACAGCTAACACAATACTTGATGTTGAAAGACTAGATGCTGTCCTTAAGATCAGGAACAAGACAAGGATGTTTACCCTTGCTACTTCTGTTGAACATTGCACTGGAGGTTCTAACCAGGGCAATAAGACAAGACAAAGAAATAAAAGACATCAGATTGAAAAGGAAGGGGTAAAATTATTCACATATGGCATAGTTTTGTATATAGAAAATCCTAAAGAATACACACACACACACACACACACACACACACACAAACTAATAGAACTAATAAATGAGATCGGCAAGACTGTATGATTTGACATCAATATAAAAACTGTTTTATACACTAACAATCTGAAAATGAATTTGAGAACAGTTCCAATTATAGTGACATCAAAAAGAATAAAATACTTAGGAATAAACTTAACTAAAGAATTGCAAGACTTGTACCTAAAAACCACAAAACATCCTTGAAAGAAATTATAGTATATTGAAAAAATGGAGAGGCATTCTGGTTGTTCATGGATTGGAAGACTTAATGTAGTTTAAGATGCCAGTATTTGTCAAATTGGTCTACAGATCCAGTGCATCCCTATCAAAATCCCACCTAGCTTTTATTGTAGAAATTAACAAACTAATTCTAAAATTCAGATTTTATGAATGCCTATCCAAGGGACCAAGAAGACTCAAAACGATTTTTTAAAAGAACAAAGTTGTAGAATCATACTTCATGATTTCAAAACTTACTACAAAACTACAGTCATCAAGACAGTATGGTACTGGAATAAGGATGGACATATAGATCAACAGACTAGACTTGAGAATCCAGAAGTAAGCTCCTACAGTTATGGTTAATTGATTTTTGACAGGGGTGCCAAGACAATTCAATGGGGGAAAAACTATCCTTTCAGCAAATGGCGCTGAAACAACTGGATACTACATGAGAATGAAGTTAGACTTCTACTTATGCTATATATAAAAATTAACTCAAAATAGATCATAGACCTAAATGGAAGAAATAAAACCATAAAACTCTTAGATTATAATATGAGAGTAAATTTTTATCACCAAGGGTTAGGCAATGGTTTTTTAAATATGCTTCCAAAAATAAAAGCAACAACAGAAAAACAATAAATTAGACTTCATCAAAATTAAAAACTTTTGTGCTTCAACAGACATCATGAAGAAAGTGAAAAACAACCCACAGAATGGGAGAAAAAATTTTCCAATCGTGTATCTGATATAGGACTGACTGGTATCCAGAAAATATATAAAGAATGCTTACAACTGAACAATTAAAACACAAATAACCCAATGAAAAAAATAGACAAAAGATTTGAACAGACATTTCTTCAAAGAAGATATATAATAAGCACATAAAAGGATGCTCAACATCATTAACCATTAGGGAAATGCAAATCAAAACCACAATTACATACCACTTCATACCCACTAGAATAGCAATAATCAAAAAGACAATAACAAGCGTGGCAAGAATGTGGAGAAAATGGAACACTCATTCATTAATGGTGGGAATGTACAATGGTATAGATATTTTGGAAAACAATTTGACAGTTCCTCAAAATGTTAAACTTAAAATTGCCATTCTAGCAATTCTGTTCCCAGGTATATACTCAAGAAAATTGGAAACATATATCCACACAAAAAATATGTACATAAACATTCAGAGCAGCATTATTCACAAAAGCCAAAAAGTGTAAATAGTTCAGTGCCCACCAACTGATGAATGAAAAATGTGGTTTCCATGCAATGGCATATTATTCAGTGGTAGAAGGGAATGAAGGATTGATATGTGTTACAACATGGATTAACCTTGAAACATCATTCCATATGAAAGAAGCCAGTTTCAAAAGACCCCATGTTATATGATTCTATTTATATGAAATTTTCAGAATAGGCAAAATCATAGAGACAGAAAGTAGATTAGTGGTTGTCAGAGCCTGGGGGCAGAGGGATATGGTACATTCTGGCTAATGCTCCTGGGGTTTCTTTTGGGGGTGATGAAAATGTTATAAAATTAGAGAGTGGTGATGATTTCACAACTCTGTGAATATATTAACAGCCAGTGGGTTGCATACTTTAAAATGGTGAATTTTGTGGTATGTGACTCGTATGTAAAAAAGCTGTTATCAAAAAATTCAGGCATATGTGGGGATTAGGATTCTGGGCTCTTTCAATACCTTAATAAGGTGCTACTAAAACGAATAAAGAAAAGGGTACATGTAAAATAGCTTATTTTCTTAAGGTTTTCCTCCTCTATCCGTTTCTTCTCTTTTTATTTTATTGGTGGAAACTATAAATGTTTTTGTGTTGCTGACATCAACATATTTATTGCTTCATCATTGCTGTAGCCATGGATAAGGGAACAGATGGTAACCTTAAAAGAGAAATGTTCAGTTTGGGAGATTTTTATCTTTGCCTGCTACCTTTTGAAATAATTCACATGCATGATCTTTTTGTATATAAAAGAACCCACCAACATAGGAAAAATTTGGGTTTCTAATTAGAATTTCAGACCTGCAAGGATCTTTAGTGGAGGTGAAAATGTCTTTCCTATGAGATCCTAGGGCCAGATTTATTTAGTGGGGGGAAAAAATACATTTGCTGTTCTTCTTAAAGAAAATTTCACCCATAATTCTTTCACAAACCACTTCCGTTTTCCAAGGCTTTTATAAAAACAGTATGTTGTCAGTATTTGTTAAATCTACAGGTAATATTTCTGGTCAGCATATGTATTATGTATATTTAATTGCTATTACAGTCAAGGAAATTGTGGTCATGGTTCATAATCCAGTGGTTTACTTAGTAAAATAAAAAAATATATTACCATTTCTCTCGGGATGTTGATTTAGAAGAGAAGATTGGGATCCATGTTTAAATGCCCTTAGCATGCTTGCTTGGTGGCCTCTGACCTTTCATGCTGTTTTCACGTGTGTGCACCACGCCTTCTGCAAAGACAGCTGTGCTCTGGAACACTGCTTGAGATGCCTCGGTCAGAAGCTGGTTGCCAAGGAATGTGTTTATGGTTTGCAATCTGATGAGTAGCAGGCTCTTGAAAACATGGCTTTTTTTTCCCTTCCTTCTCACCTTCTACCTCTGCTGCCCGCAGGAAGATCTGCCTGCACTGCAAGTGTCCCCGGGAGGAGCACATGGTGACGGCGATGCCGCTGGAGATGGAGAAGACCATTAGCAAACTCATGTTTGACTTCCAGAGGAACTCGACCTCGGACGACGACTCGGGCTGCGCCCTGGAAGAGTATGCCTGGGTCCCGCCGGGTCTGAAGCCTGAACAGGTACCATTCCTGATGGGAGGATGTGGGTGGTTTGGGCTTTTAGCTTTGTCTTGCCCAGTCCTTCCTCATTCCAATCCGGAAGGAAGGAGTCTTTACTGACTCAGAAAAGTGGTTGGGGCTAAATGGGTTGAAAATGTCAGGGGCCCCAATGGGAAATGAGAAATTGAGCCTTGAGTGATCCATTGCAAATTCATTCTGTATTGCCACTGTTAACTGTTAACGGGATTGTCTAGAAGTGTCTCAGAAACGTTGACTTTAAAACATGACATAGTGAGACTTTATTTTAGGGGAGGAGAAGGATTCATTGGCCATGAATCTTTAAAACATTTAACACAATTAAGATGTTTTAGAAAGGAGAGCGAGGGGTTGAGGAGCCAGAGGAAGCCTTATTCTTCCCAGTGATGAATGCTGTGTTTAAATTTTAAGTTTGACCTTGCTTTTACAAAGAAAGACTCTGCATTTCCTGACATATGTTGGCACTACCCAAAGGCTGTAAATATTATTGGCTCAATGAAAAGAACTTACTTTCTGTTTCACTGCATTTTTCTCAGTGATATACAGGCTTTCTTTGCATTTCTCGGTACTTAGAATTTTCTCTTCCACCAGGTCCGTGTTGGTTTAGAATCATCTCTATAAGCTGGGTATTTTCGTGATCGTCCCTGTGAGCTTTGAGAGACATCACTGCCAGAATCTTAAGTATTTGATCACTGTTGCCTTCTTCTGACACATAAAATTTCTTCTCATATAAAATTTCTCTTCTCTGGAGATCCTCTCTGTGTCCTCAGTATTTCAAAGTTTAAACAGCTCTTAAAGTTTTAAGTAAGGAATTTTAAGTGTGATGATGCTTTTAGGAAAAGTTCTTCATTGTAATTAAAGAAGACCCCAGAATTTACCTATAACTTAATGGCGGTGACCCTGATATCATCTCTTTGATTAGCCATTTTCTCATTGTCTTCTTCTAATATTGAAGTTGCAAGTTGGCAGATGAAATCAGGCACACAAGTCGGATTTGTTTAGCCAGCAAGGTATTGTTTAAAAATTTAATTAGGTACTAATACTTTAAAAATAAAAATATTTCCTGGAAAAGTTCCTATTTATATCTTGAAAATTTGAGGGTCTGGAATCTTATTTCTGCAAGGATGTAATAGGCTGGAGTTGCGTGCCAGCCATAGCTCGAAGATAAAATTCAATCTCACCAAGTCTCCACTGAGTCTGTCTCATCCTTCTGGGTTACCTTCCTGAACCCTACAGACACTTTAGTTTTGTGATCTGTGTTCTAATTCTTACTACAGAGGAGAAATAAATTAGAATAGAAACACTCACATGAAGAAATAATCTTCATGAGAATTGAAGGTCGTTCTGCGCTAGATTATTAGCAGGAAGAAATGATTGCTTTCTGCCAGTTTATGGGATAAGGTTACATCTTTCCTTTCTTCTGTTTTAGTTAAGATTGCATTATTAAAGAATTAGTTGGAGAAGAATGAGAGTATTTGAATGAGTTTGGACACTCAGATGAGGTGGTGGTTGACGGGACACCTTTGTTTGACATTTCCATTCTACCACCAGCACTGGAGCAGGGCATTTTCACACCTAGCTACATCTGTGAGCTTGTTTCCTTTTCGTGGTAATCACATTTCCAACAAATTCTAAGCAGCCCATCTTTCCCTGAATTTTCCATAGTTAAGCTGTTTTCAGTTCCCAGCTTAAGTAGATTCTTCTCTAAGACCAGGGAGCATCATTCTATGATGTGCTCATTTCTACTCATAGTGACCCGAGAGAACAGACAATCGCAGAAGCTAGAGTCTTGATAAAATTCAGCAATTCCAAAAGTGAGTTCTTATGGTATTTTGGAAGCCACTTGACTCATCTAAAAGGAGTGTCTTTGGGAAGCATATAACTGAAATTTCTTTAATTTGTTTTGAAAGAAGATGATTAATGCTATTAAACAAGTGGTTTGAATTGTGCCAAATGAAAGGGTATTCCTACCTGTAATAATTCTGTTGTTCTGTGGATGGTTTTCTCTATTCCCTACACTTACTCAAACCTAGGACACAGATGATTAGAAAAGGAAATTGCTCTCCAGAGAGAGAATATCTTCTCAAGCTATTTGAAGGATTTTATATTTGCCTAATATAATATGAATCTATATTAAAGGTGTTTGAACTGGTCATGTTGCAGGAAAGAAATGAACTTTAAATTTTTAAATTATGAGATCTTTTAAAGTCTATTACTTAAAGAACTATTTATAAATTTAAAGATTATTTTAAAAAGCTGTCTAGTATGCTTTAAGATTAGAAAAATGTGAGTCCCTAATTGCCTTTCACTAATAAAAATTCTGATGTTTAATATCATGTTAGTTGTCCATGATTTGAGAAAAACCATTTTTCTATCAAGAGAAATTACAGTGAATATAAACTTGCTTTGTGCTGGAGGCAAAGTATTAAAGACTAGTTAGGATTGAGAGTAATGTGCTTTCATTCTTCGTAGAAACCTTGCATTTTACTCCCTGATCCTGGGGTTGATAATATACCTTCAGGTGATATTATTATTCTATTTCTTCCAAGAAATGCCTTCAATTAAATATAATGCAAATGAAAGTCACAACCATTTAGGGAAGTATTCTGGAATATAGGCATTTAATTTTGTAAAAACTCAATAACTTCAAAACCCAGTCTTTTAAAAATAGTGTGAAAATGATAAATAACAGATGATGCCAGAATGATGTCTTGTGATTTCTAATTATTGGATTGAAAACTAATCAGAAAAGTAGTTCATATCCTTTGCCTCTGCTCACTCCAAATAAGGTGTTTAATGTCATTCAGAGATCCCTGGTAGCAGAACAGAGAACTGTCTGAAGTCGTTTTTTTTTTTTTTTTTAGAGTGCAGGAGTGTTGATCATAGCTCACTGCAACCTTCAACTCCTAGGCTTAAGTGATCCTCCTGCCTCAGCCTCCAGAGTATCTGAGACTATAGGTACACACCACCATGCCCGGCTAATTTTTGATATTTTTTGTAGAGATTGGGTTTTGCTTTTGCTCAGGCTAGTCTCAAACTCCTGACCTCAAGCGATCCTCCTGCCTTGGCCTCCCAGAGTACTAGAATTACGAATGTAAGCCACTGCTCCTCACCCGAAGTCATTTTTAAGGCTCTAATTTCACTTTGAAGTCACACAGTTAATAGTGTATACTCCAGCTCTTAGAGATGCTATGGTGATACACTTGCAATAGACAATACTCCAG
>CAUYSK010116901.1:0-27610 GCA_963575035.1 Avahi laniger | reverse complement strand
CCCGTGAAACGCTTACCCCACACCCCCTCCGCGGCCCCTGGCACCCACTAATCCACGTCCCGTCTCTGTGGATCTGATGCCTCTAGGGACCTTCTGTGAGTGGAGTCACACAGGATGTGTCCTTTTGTGTCTGGCGTCTCTTACTGAGCACGATGTCCCCAAGGTCCATCCACGCTGTGGCCTGTGTCAGAGCCTCGTCCCTTTTCGTGGCTGAGTGATATTCAGTGTGTGCATGGACCACGTTGTGTTTGTCCATCCGTCTGTCCACCACACACCTTGTGGCTGTCATGTGACGTTCCTGACAGCGTGGTGTGTGAATACGTGTTTGGGTCTCTGCTTTCGGTTCCTTTGCGTATGGAACACCCTTTGCCCTGTTTTGGCACCTCGGCCCAGGCTGTGGTCACCTCCGTCCCTCCTGGGAGAGCAGGCAGCCCAGGCTGAGCCTCAGAGTCGGGGAGCTGGGCCAAGAAGCAGCTCGTCCTTCCCCCGTCACCTGGGTCCCAGGAAGAGGAGCAAAGGTTTTGCCTCGAGCGAGCAGTGTGCCCGTGGCGTAAAAATGCAGAGCATGCGAGTGTTGCACGGCGACAGCGAAGCCTCCCTCCCCACCGGGTGGCTGGCTGTGGGCTCCCCGGACGCAAGTGGTGTCACCAGTTCCTGGGTCTCTTAGCCTTCATTTCTGACCGGTTATTTCTGCAGGGCAACATTTCACACCTTCGTAAGCCTAAAGTCCCTGGGCGGAGGGGGCGCCAAGGGCCGGGCTGTGGTCGGGCAGCTCGAGTGCCTGGCAGCCTGCCCGGGACACAGCCACAGTTTAATAATAATCCACCCCACCAAAAAGAAAAAGAAGGGACCCTCCGGGAAAGGTGCCGTGTGGCGGTTACCAAAGGGCAGCCTGAATGCTCGTGGGCACGGGGGTGGGGAGGAAGTGGCCTTTAAGTGTTTGGAGGGGGTTTTGTGCATTGAACTTGCTGCTCAGTGGCAACCAGCGTCGGCAGGGCGAGAGGGGAGCAGATGAGTCTCTGGTGGCTGCTGTGACAGGTGACCACAGACCGGGGGACTTGAAACCACAGACATTTCTCCTCTCACCGTCCTGGCGGCCAGACACCCAGAATCATGGTGTCTCAGGACCGAGCTCCCTCCAGAGGCTCCAGGGGAAGGTCCTTCCTGCCTCTTCCAGCTTCGGGGGACTTAAGATGTCCCTTGGCTTGGGCCACGTCCCTCCAGTCTCTGCCTCTGTCTCCACGCAGCCTCTGCCTCCGTATTCTCCTCTTTTGTCCCTTGCAAGGACGCTTGTCTTTGGACTGAGGGCCCACACTGCCCAGCACAACCTCGCCTTAGCCAGTGACATCTGCAAAGGGCACAGGCCCTCTTTCCAAATAAGGTCTCTGTCTCCGTCTGCTGGGGCCGTCGCGAAACGCCATGGACGGTGCGGCTCCAACAACAGACATTCGTTTCCTCGCCGTTGCACAGGCTGCGGGCGCAAGATCAAGGTGTGAGCAGGTGGGCTTCTCCTGAAGCCTCTCTCCTTGGCTTGCAGGTGGCCGCCGCCTCGCCGTGTCCCCACGTGGCCTTTCTCTGTGCGTGTGCAACTCTGCTGTCTCTTCCTCTTCTTAAAAGGACACGCGTCCTTATAAAAACACCCTTATGACTCATTTAACCTTCATAGTCTCTTTAAAGACCCCGTCTGCAAATACAGTCCCGTGTGTGGGGGGTTAGGGCTTCAACGTACGGGTTTTAAGGGAACACGGTTCAGTGCGTAGCAGTCACCTTCTGGGGTTCCACCCTCTCTAGGGGAGCTGGGCTGTCCTCAGTCCTCAGTAAGCAACTGGGGTGGTGGGGACGGAAGGTCACCCCAGAAAAAAGTAAAAGGTGATGGTTGGTGGGGCCCCTGTTTGCTCAAGGCTGCAGGAGTCACGCAGCCTCTGTGTAACCTCCAGCCTCCGGAGTGCCCTGCGGGAGGGGACGCATCACCCCTTTTATAAACAAAAGTGGAAGCCCAGGCTGGGGGCTTACCCAGGGTCCCAGATCTCTGCCTTGAATCAGGTTGGTGCTTCCAGCCCCGAGACGTCCGTTCTCTGCACAACGCCAGCTGCTCGGCTGGGGTGCCGATGGCGTGTGCACACCCCCAGGCCCCCAGGGTGGCTGGCTTAAGAAGCCCACTGACAGCTGGGATGTTTTGATGAAATCTTTGCTTTTGCTTTTAATTGCCTGAAAATGTTGGATTCTTGCCCGAGATCTTTCTAACTTGTTTCGATAGGAAAGGATTCTGCCATTTCGCCTTTTTTTTAATATCCTGTGGGTCTGGTGGCTTAGCGGCCCCTTGGGTGGCAGGTTTCCTGGTGCACGGGAAGTGCTCTGGGGTGTTGGGGGACAGGGCGAAGGCCGTTCCTCTGGCTGTAGGAGGATTACAGGGGAACAGTGAGCATCCTGGAGCCAGAGTACAGGAGTGCCCACTTCTCTTTTATTCTACAAGTATGTTTCTCTCTTTTAAAAAAAAAAATAACCTTATTGAGATATAATTCACACAGTACAAAATTCACCCTTTAAAAGCGTACAATTCAGTGATTTTTAGCACATTCACAGTCAATGTAGCCATCACTTCTATCTAATTCCAGAACATTCCATCACCCTCAAAAAAGCCACAGTCCCATAGCAGTCACTCCCCATCCTCCTCCCCAGCCCCTGGTGACCACAAATCCACGTCCCGTCTCTGTGGATCAGCCTGTTCTGGACATTTCGTGTAAATGGAGTCACACTTGTGTGTCCTTCTGTGTCTGGCGCCTCTCACTGGGCACGATGTCCTCAAGGTCCACTCACACTGTGGCCTGTGTCAGAGCCTCGTTCCTTTTCGTGGCTGAGGGATACTCCACGGTGGCATTTGCTTCAGCAGCTGGTACGTAATGGACATCGCAGTGGCAGTCTGACGTCTGTGGCTGCTGCGTGCGCTGTGGGTACGGTTTGGCTAGTTACACACAGGCCCTTGCTGCCTGTGATGTCTTAACCTTTGCCGGCCAGGCACTCTCTGCCACTGTAGTGGAAAATCTGCCACAGGCAACATGTAAACAGATGGGCTCGGCCCTGTACCAATAAAACTTTATTTACAAAAACACACAGTGAGCCAGTGGTGGCCTGAGGGCCACAGTTTGGCAACACCTGGCTCAGGACGAAGTTTCTCAAACTTTCTGATCCTGAACATTCCCAAGAGCTTTTATTTATGTGGGTTATTTTTATCGATACTTGCTATAGTTGAAGTTAAACCGAGAAAATGTGAAATATGTATTAATTCATTAAAAAATAACAATAATAAACTCTTAGGGTAACCAAAATGACACTTTTTTTTGTTTTCACGGAAAGTAACTATTTTCCAAAACACACAAACAAGAAAGTTAGTGGAAATGCCAAGGAAAGACCAGGAAGCTGTCACAGCCCAGAGAAGCCTTAGATGTTGTGACAACTAAATGCCACGTGGGATCCTGAGCAGGGCCCTGGGGCAGGAATGGGCATGCGGGGAAACTAAGGAAACCTGAATGAAGTGTGGAGTTTGCTTAATAGTAACGTGCCTGTGTCCGTTACTCGGCTGTGACCAGGATGCCACCTCAAGAGGAAGCTGGCAGGGCATAGGCAGGGACTTTCTATACTATCTTTGCAACTTTCCTGTAAATCTAAAATTACTCCAAATAAAATGTTTATTTTTTAAAAAAATAGAACAAAAGAAAGAAATGTGGCCGAGAGCTCCGTTAGAGGAGGGTGAGACCTTTGTCCTCGGTGTCCGGGGGTCGGCAAGATGGACGAGCCAGTGGGTGGGAGGGTGGATGGGGGGGGTCAGCAAATATTGACCCAACAACACCCACTGTGTGCCGGCGACAATCTAGCTGCCAGGGACCAGCCTGACTCAGACGGAATGAAGTCCTGTCCTCAGGGGGCGTCCATTCCGGCGCAGGACGGCACGTCACACCCAGGCACGCAAGAAAACGAAACAGAGAGTCTTAGAAAACAAGGAAATGGGGTGGGGCGGGGCTGAGAGGAGAAAGGAGAGACTGTCTCTAGGGAGGTGTTGGAGGCAGGCAGGAGGGCTCCCTGGAGGGGGAGTTTGGGAGCAGAGTGGGGAGCCGGGGACAGACCCTGCAGGGCTGCAGGTGGCGAGGAGGATGTGGACAGTCATGAGGCACCATGGCCAGGTGTCCTGCAGGACGCTCTGGGTCTGGGTGGGTCTCATGTGGCTTCTCGGTCAAACCAACGGGGTCCCCAGGACTCGCAGCCCGAGAGGGGGTCAGAGCTACAGGGACCAAGGTAGGCTTAGCGCCCCTGAAAACCAGATTCTCAGCTGGGGCAGGTCTGCCTGCAGGGGACACCGCATGATATCTCGGGACATCTGCGGTTGTCACAACTGGGGGTGCCCCTGGCATGGAGTGGATGGACGGAGGGAGGCCATTCAGCACCCTGCAGTGCCCAGGACGGCCCTGCCACCGTCTGACCCCCTGGGAATTTATTCTGGTGTGTAATGTGAGCTAGGGATGGAGCTTGATTCTCGTCCAAATAGTTAATAGGGTCTCTCCCCCACAGCACCAGGGACATTGGGGCCCAATCATTCTCCGGGGTGCAGCTGTCCTGGGTCTCCATCCGGCCTCAAACAGTCTCTGGCGACTACTTGGCTCTGCCGTTGTAGCACAAAGGGCGCCATGGACAACATGTCAAGGGATGGGTGTGGCTGTTTGCTGATAAAACTTTATTTACACAAGCGGGCGGCCCACAGACACTGGTCTACCCATCCCAGATCCAGAGGGTCTCCTACAGGGTCACATCCTAATCTGATGGGTACTTTTTGGCTATGTCCACGACATACTTTGCAACTGTAGATTTTGTGTGAGGTGATTATGGGATGCAGTCTTAGCAGGGAGGAAATGGGATCCTCTAACTCATCTGGAGCCAATTCTGTCCCCTGGGAGACACTTGGTGAAGTCTGGGCACATTCTGAGTTGCTGTGACCCAGGGGAGGGGCAGTGCCCCTGGCATGGAGTAGGTGGAGGCCAGGGATGCTGTAATCTCAGCACTTTGGGAGGCTGAGGTGGGAGGATCACTTGAGCCCATGAGTTGGGGACCGGCCTGGGCAACATAGCAAGACCCCATCTCCACAAAAAATAGAAAAATTAGCCAGGCATGGTAGTACATGCCTTTAGTCCCAACTACTCAGGAGGCTGAGGCGGGAGAATCGCTTAAGCCCAGGAGTTGGAGGCTGCAGTGAGCTGTGATGAGGCCACTGCACTCCTACCTGGGTGACAGAGCAGCAACCCTGTCTCTTTAAAAAAAAAAAAAAAAAAAGGAAGGCTTCACTGAAAGGTGGGGACATCAGAGCAGAGATCCTGCAGAGACAAGGGCGAGTTGTAGGCAGATCCCCACCAAACACAAAAAAAAAGAAAAAAAGAAAAAAAAAGAGCGAGGGGCGAGTTGTAAGAGTATTGGAGGAAAGTCTAGCAGAGCTCATGCAAATGTCCTGTGCCAACAGGATGCCTCTGGAAGAGATGAGTGGCCGGTCCTGTCTGAGAAGTCGACAGGCCACTGTGAAGTGTCCAGTTTTGCTCCTGGGGGTGTGGAGACAGTGGGCAGGTCGGGGGCCTTGTGAGCGGGGAAGGCACATGGTCCGATGGAGATTCTGAAAGGCTCCCGCTGCCAGCCTGCTACTGGGAACAGCCTTGACTCAGCTGGCATCATTTCGTTCCTGCACGTGGCACAGCTCGGAACCCACGGTGCCCTCCCCTGACTCAGCCGGCTCCGCCGCAGTGGGGTGCCAAGGGCATTGCAGGAACCGCCTGGGCTCCACCCCCCGATCCGCCACCAGCCCCCACCTGGAGCTTGCTGGAAGCAGGCAGCTGCCCTGGGGCTCCCTCCCGGCCTCCGGTGTCAGTTTCCTGGAAGTCCAAGTCCAGTGGCTGCGAGCGCATTCTGCTCACATCGCTCTGGGAGGTCAGGGCTTCAGCCACCTAGCCCCTTGGCTTCGAGAAAGGGGTGACATAACTTCAGGATGATGCCCCCCAGCTCCCAAATCCTGGGGTCCTGCAGAGGACAGCCCTCACCACGTTCAGGCAGGGCACGCGGAAGCTCTGAGAGAGGAGTCATCCCAGGTGTCCTGACCCCCAGCCCACCGCCGACCAACGTCCCCAGCATTGTCCTGGGAGACCTGAATCAAGGATTCTCTGAGCTGCCAGAGACCTGGAGACGCAGTGAACAAGGTCACTCTCTGGGGAGGGGCCATCCTGGGCACTGCAGGTGCTGAGCAGTGTCCCTGGCCCCCACCCGCACCACGCCAGAAGCACCCCCACTTGTGACAACCACAGACATCCCCAGACATCACCCAGGGTCCCTTAGGGAGCAGAATCCACCCTGGTTGAGACCCCCTGCCATGGTCCAATAACAGAGATGATTTGGGAACCGGTGGGTCAGACCCGCTGTGCAGGGGGGTGTGGGATGCACCTGGGGGGCCCGGTGTGGCTCTAGGGAAGGTCCGGTGCCCTGGGCGGGGGTGTGTGCTCTCAGCACAGATCCTCACATTTCTGTTTGCCCAATTCCTGGAAAACACAGTTCTCAGCCCTTCTCCAGCCAAGGAGTCCTGTCCCATACCCCTGGCATTGCCGCCACACGTGGCCCTTCCTGACCCCAGCCTGTCTAGGGCAGGTGCTGGGGGGGGGGCAAGGGGGCCATAGCCAACGCCTACCATTTTAGGTCACCTCGGGGTCCACTTTGAACACAGAGCTCAGTCACCTTGACAGTTTCCAGTTCTGCACCACACCCAGAGGGCATCTCTCCCGCCCAGCAGACTGGGCTACCTATTTCCCTCCGCCTCCTTGGAAGGGACCCTTCAGGCATTTGCCCTTGAACTTGAAGTGCCCCACCCGAGTTCCGTATACACTGCTAGTTGCTGCGCCGTCAGCTCTGTCCCTGACATCCGTGCATGTGCCCCCGGGACCTGTGAGTGATAAAATCTCGTATCCACGGTGTCTCTCCTAGTCGTTGAAGGAGAAAGACCCTAAAACACAGGGGCCCTCTGGAGCAGCCTTCCCCTCTGCGCTCTCTCCTCAGAGCCTGGACCAGGGCAGGGGTCTTGCCCCGGGGTGATCCTACCCCACCCAGGGGACACTGGGCAACGTCTGGGGACATTTGTGGCTGTCATGACTGTGGGGGGCTCCTGGCATGGGGTGGGTGGAGGCAGGGACACTGCTCAGCACCTGCCGTGCCCAGGACTGCCCCTCACCAGAGAACAATAGGGCCCCAGTGTCCACGGTGCCTCTGGGAGAGAGCTTGGACCAAGGCCAATCCAATTATTAAAAAAAGAGAGATTTTTAGATTGCTTTATTAAGTCAGGTATTAAGTAGGTGCAGGTTTGGCACTGTCCTTCCCCACCTGCCTGCAAGCCTCGTGCAGTCCAGGTGTGGCGACTGCAGCACCCCTTTGCCCCTAAGCGCCCACTCCGTGGTGACAGCAAGGCCTGTCTGGCCGTGACCACCAGGTGGCAGCACAGCCCGGCCCTCCGGAGACCGCTCCTGGCTCCGGCTCCCAGCGTCCCAGAAACACCGCAGTCTAGACGCTCGCTGGCCGGAATTCCTGTCCCCTGAAGTCAGTGAGCGTGGAGACTCTCGATCCGGCTCCCAGCCACCGCTGCCCACCCCGTGTCTCCGGGGCTGTCTAGCCAGAGCCTTGGAGCCCTCGGCGGAGCTGCTTAGTAAGGGTCGGGGTGGGGGGAGCCCACACTGCCCACTGCTGCCCGGAAGGCGGATCGGGAGAGGGAAGCCACCCCACAGGCCTCGCAGACGCGTGTGGCACTCCACCAGGGCCCGAGTGGTCACTTCTGAGAAGGCTGACAAGCGTCTCTCCAGCCTGACACGTGGGTGGCTTTGAGTTCGTCCCCTCCCCCACCTGGTAGGAACTGAGAGTGTCAGGTTTAGTGCCGGGGCAGCAGGTGTCTGTACCCTCGGCCGGACTGAAACCAAACCAGGCCCGGGAGGAAGAGATCCCGGGGCCGCCCGGGGCCAATCCGGTCCAAGCCCCTTCTGCAACGCAGCAGCCCCTTGCAGCAGTGAGAGATGGTCTCTGTCACTTTAGCTGAGGCCGCCTGAGCCGCCCTCTGCCTTCCCGAGTCATCATCCTCTGCACCAGGTGACATCAACCTCTGAGGGTTTGGGGCAGGGACCTGGGCCCCCACTTTTGGACACCAGGCCTCGGTGTGCTGGTGGGGGCAGGGCCTGGCAGGTTGTTGGTTGTGGCCACTGACCTTAGCTGTTGGGATGCACATGCCACCCTGCGCCATTCAGTTTCCTCATACACGAAGGCGCAGTGAATCCACCGGCTCACCAAGGGCCACCCAGCTGGCCAGCGGTGCCTCCCAGGTCCCGCCGGATTGTTCAGTAGTGTCTAGTCTGGGGCAGTTATGGGCTCTGCAAGCCAATTCCTCCTAACCCCAGGGGTCGGTTTGCTGGGCCTATTGCAGTGAGCCACACACGACAGGGCTTCAGCAACAGAAATGTATCCTCTCTCAGTTCTGGGGGCTGAAAGTCCAAGATCAAGGTCTCGGCAGGCAGGGCTGGTTCCTGCTAAGGCTGTGAGAGATCTGTCCCAGGCCTCCCCCAACTCCTGCAGTTTCCTGGCCATCCTTGGGATTCCTTGACTTATAGAAGCATCACCCCAATCTCTGCCTCCGTCTTCCCACAGAGATCTTCCTGCACGCGTGTCTGTGTTCAAATTTCCCCCTTTTTATAAAGACACCAGTCGTGTCGGATCAGGGCCCACCCTACTCTAGTACACCCTCATCTTAATTAACCACACCTGCAAAGATGCTGTGGAGGTCACGTTCTGAGGTCCTGGGGGTTAGGATTCCACCCTAACCTGGATTTTGTCAGGGGACACAGTTCAGCCCCTAACGCCAGACAGTGGACTCCAGCCCTGTGGGGTCCCGGGTTGGAAACAAGAGCTCAGTGGCACCTCCCAGCTTGCTTTGCGGGAGCTGGAATCCCACCTAGCTGTGGGACAGAGGAACAGGGCGGCGGGGACACAGCCCTGGCTGCACTGGCTGCGTGTGGCTTGGGGCAGGCGCGGCAGAGGGAAGCACCTATCGGTGCCATCTGCAAAGCAAATGATGTTCTAAGAAAGTGCCCAAGTGCTTCCTTGAAGCCCGGTAGGGTGACGGCGTGGTGGAAAGTTCTCCAAAGGAGGCTCTGCTCGCCTACCAGCAGAGAGGCCAGAGACCGCCTTGCCTCCCTCCTCAGCCCAGGACTGTTTCCAGAAGTCTCTAGAGGGACACTTAACCCCTTAACGGCAGGGTGCATCTGGCTATCACCTGCTAAGAGTGCACTCGCTGCCTCGTTCGTCCCCCCAACAACCCCACGGATGCGGCCTTGGTCGCTGCCCCAAATTTGTCAACAGAAAACATGGGGTTCAGAAAAATTACGCCAGCCGCTGCTCACGCCCCTCCTCCCCAAAACCAACAGAAAATGAAAGTGGAACCCCAGCTTGCGTGTCGCTTCTCTTTAGACAGCTCTGGCTGCACCAGCCCCTTCCAGATCCCAACATCGTCGGTGACAGCCCAGCTGCACCGGCCGGTGTGAACAGGTGGGACCTTTCCACGCAGCGGCTCTCGGGGCTAGGTGGGCAGGCATCGCTCCAGCTCACGCAGCTGGGATTCCGGAAGTGGCTAAAACAAGTGGCAGAGAAGGAAGCTCAAGGTCCCCCCATGAGGAGGCAGCTAAACTGCAATTGTCACTCAGACCTGTCAGGGTCCCAAATCCCAGGCAGTTCCCAGGGTGCGGCAAGCAGGGCCGGAAAACCTCAGCGACCGAGAGAAATAATACTTTAATGTAAAATAAAAATTAATTCATTAATTTTATTCGAACTGAACCTATTTTATATTCCGATTTATCTTAGTTTGATTTAATGTAAAAGCAATATATGTCAATGTAATATTATTTATTATTTCTACTTAAAAAATACAAAATCAATGCAGAAATCCACAAGGGAGCCAATTCGAAATTTTAAATGAAGACAAGGTCAGAAACTGTGATTTTCCCTTTAGCCTCAGGCTCCAACCTGCCGTTCACATCACTGTCACCATCTTGGTTGAAAATCCTGATGTTTGTTCATCGTGGGTTTTGTACATTCTAATTGAGTTTTTATTATAGTGTGTTAAAATATTATGTTGATTGCTGACTTTTTTTGGCATTCTCTTAAGTTTTGTGCCCGAGGTGAGTGCCTGGCTCACCTGACCCTGGTCCTGCAAGACCAGCCATCTCCCACTCCTGTGACCCCCCAGGCGTGTGACCTCCCATCAGACAGATGTGCACCTGCAGATTCTGAATAGTGACACTTCACAAAACCCAGCCCCGACGGTGCAAAGCGCAGAGGCCTGGCTTAGGCCATTTGAAGGGTGACGCAGCAATTCTGCCCGCGGGTGTGCACTCGAAGGGCTTGAAACGGGTCCTCAAACACATGCGAGTGTGTGAATGTTCACAGCAGTGTTATTCCCTGGAGCTAAAAGATGGCGACAACCCAACATCCATCAACGGATGATGGATAAACTCAACGCGGCCCATCCACACGTGGGACATCACTCAGCCACAAAAAGGAACGAGGCTCTGACACAGGCCACAATGTGGAGGTACCTTGAGGACGTCGTGCTCAGTGAGAGATGCCAGACACAGAAGGACACACAGTGTGAGACTCCATTTACATGAAACGTCTACAACAGGCAGAGACACATGGTTAATTTTATATTAAGCAAATCTTACCTCAGTTTTTTAGAAACATGTCTCAGGGGTGTGTCTCTGGAGAAGGGACACAAGTTTGCTGTGGTTGCAGGCGTGCCGGGGTCCCATGGATGCCTGGGCGCTGGCAGACGGGGTCCCCGAAAACCAGGGCATGAAAGCCAGGTCACCGGGCCCTGGGTGGCCCCAGGGGCCAGCCGAGGCCATGGTGCAGGCGGCAGGGCCAGCGTGTCCTCTGTTTCTGCCCCTCCCAGGAAGGATTTTGAGACCGTCCCTCTGTGCCCTTTGCTGGAGAGGGGTTGCCCCAGGAGGCACCAGGCACCCTGCCCTGGGGATGTCAGGGTTCCCGGTCTCATGACCGCAGAGTTCAAGGCGGTGCAGGTGTGCCTGCACCTGGACACGCGTGAGCCAGCTCCCGTTCTCTGGATCACTGTCCCGCGTCACTTGGGGGAGGCTGGTGCGCCGCCCCCGCAGCCGTCATCCACCCTCGTTAGCCGATATCCACCGTCCCAGCCCCGTTCGCTGTCCCTGTGCACAGGCCTCGCCGAGTTTGGGTTTGCATTTTCAGCGGGGCGGATGCGGTGTGTGGGCGGCACCTTTGCTGAGTCAGATATTACTGTTGCGTTTCGGTTTTTTCTGCCCCTCAGACCTCACCCCTCCTCCTCGCCACCTACACGCCACCTGCAAGTTGCTCTGACTTTTAGGTGTTGAAACCAGTGCGGCCTGCTCTGTGTCACAGGGTGGCAGCCACGGGCTCTGTCTAAACCCCGCGCTCCCCCGCCGCCACCCCCTTCCCGCTCAGTTTGCTTAACCTCTCTTCTCAAATACCGTCTGATCTTGCGATCTCGCTCAGCCACTGCCTCTGAGGGCCCTGCCGAACTTTCTCGATGGTGTGGTCTGCGAGTGTGTCTCTGGCTGCCTGCCAGGAAGGAACCAGTTTCGCTGCGGTGTCCTTGTCAACTGAAAGTATTGCAGTCCCAGGGACAAGCTCCCTAGAAAGCCTCCCCACTGGTCCACGCTGACGCCTCAAGCCGCTTTGCCATGCAGCTGGCAGTGGCACTGCCTCTGCCGTGAGAACTTAGGGAGGGTCCCCGGTGCCAGGCATCGGAGGGACTTGCATCCTAGTATGTTTCTCTCTCTCTTTTTTTTCCGACATTTCCATCTTGCTAAAGGCTGCAACTCAGTGGCGTTAAGTCCATGCCCCGCTGTCGTGCAACCACCAGCCACGTCTAGTTCCAGAACGTTTTCATCACCGCGAATGGGAACCTTCCCAGCTTAGTTCTGGAACGTGCTCCGGAGGGACCACACCGCCGCAGCTCGTGGTCCGTCTCTGCTGCCCGGGCCGCCCTCCCTCCCTCTTCCCGACTCCTAAAAGCACTTGCTCACACAGAGGCACTTCCTGTGAGCACGTAGGTTTCCCTGGAGAGAGACTTTGCAGCAGGCTGAATAATGGTCCCCAGAGACACCAGCTCCTGAATCTCTGGAACCCGTGAATGTCCCCTTACTTGGATGGCAGAGAGGTTGCAGATGTGCTTAAATTAAGGCCCTGGAGACGGCAGATTATCCTGTGTTCTCCGGGTGGGCCCCAAACATAATCACAATGATCCCTCTAAGAGAGAGGCGGGGGACACTGACAGACACAGAGGAAAAGGCAGGTGCAGACGGAGGCGGAGACAGGAGCGACGTGGCCACAGGCCAAGGACGTCGGGAGCCCCCAGGGGCTGGAAGAGGCAGGAAGGAGCCTCCCCTGGGATCTTCAGAGGGAGCCCGGCTCTGTTTACCTTGATTTTGGACATCTGACCTTCAGAACTGTAGAGAATACACTTGCTTGCATTGGGGTTTTTTTGTTTTGTTTTGTCTTGTTTTTTGAGACAGAGTCTCACTCTGTCACCCAGGCTGGAGTGCAGTGATGCAACCATAGCTCACTGCAGCCTCCAACTCCTGGGCTCAGGCCATCCTCTTGCTTCAGCTTCCCCAGTAGCTGGGACTACAGGTGAGCCCTCCATCATGCCCCATTAATTGTTCATTTTTTGTAAAGACGGGGTCTCGCTATTGTCCAGGCTGGTCTTGAACTCCCGGCCTCAAGCGATCCTCTTGCCTCAGCCTCCCAAAGTGCTGGGATTCCAGGTGTGAGCCACCACGCCTGGCTGATTTTTCTATTTTTTTGTAGAGAAGGGGTCTCACTCTTGCTCAGGCTGGTTTCGCATTTGTGCTTTTTAAGCCGCCAAATGAGTGTGACCTGTTACCGCAACCACAGTAACTGAATCTAATTCATCCCGGATTTGGGGGCGTTCCTGGGCCCACTTGGCCTAACACTGTCACACCTGGACTTTGTTCTCCTCACTGTCCCACGTCTCTGTCTGGGAAAGGCATTGGAGCAAACCACGCTTCATCCCTGAACATGGGGTGCTGGGACACTCAGACCCTGCCCGGGCACCAGGATGACACGGGTCGGGGTTTTCACGCCATTGTAAGTCTGGGGCAGAAAACTTCTCAACGTGTCCAAACAGAGACACTCCTCGCTCACGGGCCCAGTTTCCCCCTCTGCAAAATGAATTTTGGTGAGATGAGCTCTGAAATTCCTCCTGGCTCTAACATCCTATGAGAAACTATGGAATCTGTGAACAGCCAAGACAAATGGACTCCCATTATCCTCCTAAGTGCAGTGGCTGCTGCTAACGGCTTCGTGCGCTTGCATTCCCGGGATAGCTGGGTTTCCTAAATTTAGCCGCCACCCCGCAAGAGTGAGCCCTGCGTACTTTTGGTTGGTCTCCAGCCCAGGCTCTGAATGCACAGCCCTGCGTTTGCATTTCTGAGCCCTTGGACGTTGAGTTCCTGGAACATCCAGCCCAGAAAGCCACTGCTGTCCTGCCCGGGCCTGTTCCTCCTGGCCTCAGTGCTCCCCCTTTAGTTGGGGTGACAGCTCCCTCTCGCCATCCTGGTGGGAAGGAGAGAACGCGGTTCTTGCTTCTGACACACAGCTCTGCCACGTGCTATGTGACGCTGGGTGAAATAGTTCACCTCCCTCTTAAATAAGAAAAGGATGGGCAATGCCTCCTGCCTTGCAGAGCAGCGGTGAGCCCTGACTGCCCCCAAGGAAGGAAGTGTTTGGCTGGGTGCCCGAGCCGGCCCTGCCCTTCCACCCTTGTGGGACCCGGGACCCACGACCTCCCCTGGCGCCGCTGTGCGTAGCACCTGCCGCGCGCCTCCTGCCCCCGACATGTCCAGCGCTTCTTCCTCCAGTCCTTTAGCCTCCTCCAGCTGTTACACATCAGCCTGGCTATAAAAGGCAAATCTGATCTAAGGAAACGGCGGGCGGGTGTGGAGGAGAATGGGGTGGCCGGCTGCCCAGCCGGGGTTGGCTTCTGCTCTGGTCTGCAGTCCGGTGTATGGGATTAATTTAGATTCCCCGAATACCAGGCACATGCTGTTACGATTGCGTAGTGGCTCGTGCCGCGATGCGCCAGGGCCCCGGCCCAGGGTGTCCTGCCCACCCATGCGTGGCCGCAGATCTGCATTCACGCGCCCTGGGACTCAGGAGGGCTGGTGTCACCTGGGGCTCCTGCACAGACTGTTCTTTGCTGCTGACAGCGTCTCCCTGTGGCCCCGAAGGAAGATAGTGTTTCTGTCTGAAAGTGCACGGGGTGGGCAGAGCTAAGCCGGGCCGCAGAGGACGGAGGCTGCAGCCCGGTCCAAAGTGCTCCGTGCCCAGAGCCCAGCAGCCTCCTTCCCTGGGATGCTGCCGAAGGCCCCTGCAGATTCCAGAATGAGCATTAAAGACCATCTGGGATTCCACTGCCTTTTCTTTTTTCCTTGATGAAATCTTGCAGTGGGGAGGTGGCACTCGGCCCTAAGTGCATGTGCCTCTTTTCCTGCTGCCAAGCTATGGGGACACAGGGTGGAAAAGTGCCCAGTCCTTGTCCCCAGAGAGCTCATCGTAGAGTGGAGGGGAGACAGGCACGGATATTGCAAGCACGCAAGTGTACTTGCAACACGCCTGTGCCTTACCTGGCGGGATTACATCCCTATGGCTGTGCAAACACGGTGCCCGGCACCTAGAAGGCCATCGGATAGCAGCTGGATTAAATTGAGGAGTGATTCATTTGGGGTTTACCTACTCATGCCCCGTGGTTTTTAGTGAACTCAAGGATTCTCAAAGTGTGGTCCCGGAACATCCAGGGGTCACCAAGATCCTTGCAGGGAGACCATCAGGTTAAAACTGTTCCCATCATCACGTTAAGATGCCATTTGCCTTTTTCAGTCTCTGCCACGTGGATAGTGGAGTTTTCAGAGGTTACACGATGTCTGATGTCACAACAGATTGAATGCAGACGCTGATAGGAGAACCCAGCTGTCTTCCATTAAGCCAGACATGAAATGAATTTGCAAAAATGTAAAACAATGCCACTATTCTCCCTTATTTTTTTTTAAACAGTTACTTTTTGGCTGGGCACAGTGGTTCACACCTATAATCCCAGCGCTTTGGGAGGCCAAAGCAGGAGGATCCTCTGAGGTCAGAAGACCAGCCTGGGCAACATGGCAAGACCCCATCTCTACAAAAAATAGAAAAATTAGCCAGGCTTGGTGATGCCTATAGTCCTAGCTACTCGGGAGGCTGAGGCAGGAGGATTGCTTGAGCCCAGGATTTGGAGGCTGCAGTGAGCTATGATGATGCCACTGCACTGCAGCCTAGGTGACAGCAACCTTGTCTCTAAAAAAAAAAAAAAAAAAATTAAAAATGCAAGTGAGTTCTGAGACCTAAAAGTTTGAGAATCACTGGGGCAGAATAATAGTTTCAAGAGATCTTTGCCTCATCTGATTCTTCGACCACTTTTTGGGGCAAATGCTACTACTAGCCCCTTACTATAGACAAGGAGCCTGAAAACAGATTCAAATTCACTTTCCCAAGATCTCACAGCCAGCAAACAGTAGAACCCAGACTTGGAACCCATGCCTCTGCCTCTGGAGCCTGTGCTCACAGCTGCTATGAGATTGTTCCTCTAATTATTATCTCTTAAAAGATTACAATTGAGATAAGGCAGAATGTTCCCAGGGATCATGGAGCCTGCTGTTTTGCAGTGAGTCCAACATAGTCAGATTTTCTCTCTAGTATTAGACCAGTCTGCTGTACTTTCACCTGGGGAAGCAGGTGCTTGCATTTAGAGAACGTGTTGTTTAAAATAATAATAGAAACAGTAATCACACACTGGGAGGGTTTTGGAGGCTTTTTGCCAGAAGAGCGTCTGGAACTGCAAGTTGGCATACTCCATCTCGCTCTGGGCGCGCACCCTGTGAGTGACATTGCAGAATGGTGGGTGGAATTCTCCGCTCTGTTTACAAAACTTTTCTCATGTTTTATCTTTCATCCAACTCATGATCATTGAATTTATGGAGTGGAATGCTCACACGGGACTCATCTTAACTCCCCCCAGAACACAGCAGGCCTCTCCCGATGGCAGTCGTCTGAATTTTTGCAAATGGGATCCCATTTTAAATGCTATTTTCAAGGTTATCACCATCTCAAAGGCAGCATTCCAGTTCACTTGTTGCTCATTTTTCTAAAATTCTGCTGAAGGTTTTCCAGGGTAATCAGTCATTGGGAGGCTGCAGTGGAAATTGTTCCAGCACGTAGTTTATTACTTTCGTGACTGTTAGCAGAACTTCCCTTCCTCACCACGCTGGTTTTCCCTATATCGTTTGTTCGTTATTCCACCCACGGCTCGCATGGGGGCCTGTCCTGTAGCAAACAGGGTGTTGGGCACCGACAGTCCAGCCCTGAGAGATGTAGGAACCCAGAGGGGTTGACTGCCCTGTCCTGGGTCACACAGCTACAGAGGGGGAACCCCCTGATCTGCTTTCGGTAGGTGCACAGCAAACGTTCCTGGAGTTGCATCAGCAAAGGACAGTTGCTTACTCGTGTATAATGAGTTCTTCTAGACCAGGGGTCTCACTGGGGTGAATTGCCTCCTGGGAACACTGGGCGATGCCTGGGGACATCTGTGGTTGTCTCACTGGAGGGTGCTCCTGGCATGAGCTGGGTGGAGGCAGGGACCCTGCTCAGCACCTGCAGTGCCCAGGACGGCCCCTCCCCACAGAATGAACGACAGGGCTGGGATGTCCACAGGGCCCAGGGGGAGACCCTGCTCTAGGCAGTTTCTACCCCACGGCATCTGCGAGCAGCAGGGGAAGCCTAGTGGTCGGATCTCTGTCACCCCCAGGGGTCCTCACTTTTAGGATTTCAAGGCAGAGAGTTTATTTCTGTTCCGGGCCCTCCCAGGCGCTGCCTTCATCTGCTAATAGATGGTTTTCGTACACCAGAACTCATGTTGCCCGAGCTCTGGAGTCATGAACCAATCCTGGGTTACAGTTGTAACTTGACACCTTAGTGACATGCCCAAACTTCCCCAGGGGTGAGGACACACCTGCGTGGCAGCGTTGCCCCCAGGCCCAGCCCCAGGTTGCAGTCTACGGTCCACGGCCTGGAAATCGTGGGCAGGGCAGGGAGGGGGGGTGGGGGGGAGGGGGTTGCATTCTCCTCCGGAAGCCCAGCTCTCCGAAACCAGCTGGGTTTATTTTGATTGTAGTATTTATTCTGGTGGAATGGAAACCTCAGATCTTCAAGGAGATATCAGAGAAGACAAAGATTCACCAAGCCCGGGAGGGAAAGCGCAGTGTTTTCAGAGAGAGGTCAACCCAGGACATCAGGCGGGCCGGGGCCCTGCCGTCTAGCACAACAACGACAGGGACACCCGGGCTCCCGCGCACCCAGCTGCAGAGCCCGGGCGTCCCTCCCGCAAGCATTTACTTTGCCAGCCGAGCGTGGGCCACCTGCTCCCCGACGTGCCCAGATCTCTTCTGGCGGGGACTCTTCCTCGCCAGCACTCGGCGCGGCTACGTGCTAGCAACTTCCCTTCCCACTTATGCAGATGCCTCTAGATGCTAGATTTTTCCCCCAGCATGAACAGCTTGAAGTGAAATGAGCTGAAAGTTTGAACAGTTTCTATTTCTTTCACTTAAAAAAAAAAAATCACAGAAGTAATACCGGCTCACTATAAACCAGTATTTCCACAACCTTCTTTTTTTTTTTCATGATTACCTTCTTTTTAGACATTCTTTTCCTAATTGCTTATTAAAAAGAATAAGGGTAGCAATGGATTTAGACGCGTTAGACATCTGATTCTTTGGACAAAAGGTGCCTAAGTAGCATTATTAATTATATAATGATTATCTACCATAGTGGAGTTTTGTGGTGTTTATAAATTTTATTTATTTATTTTAGAGACAGGGTCTCACTCTGTTGCTCAGACTGGAGTGCAGTGGCATCATCATAGCTCACTGCAGCCTGCAACTGCTGGACTCAAGCGATCCTCCTGTCTCAGCCTTCCAAGTAGTTGGGACTACAGACACCACCAAGCCTGGCTAATTTTTCTATTTTTTGTAGAGATGGGATCTGGCTATGTTGTCCAGGCTGGTCTTGAATGCCTGGGCTCAATCGATCCTCCTGACTCAGCCTCCCAAAGTGTACCATAGTGTTTTTAATAGAAGATAAATCAGTTTCCTCTGAGGGCCATCATCCCGGTGTACTGCCTTGACTTTCGTCTCACCATTGCAAGGAGCAGTGGGAAGGCTTTTGCACATTGCAATAAGACACAATGACATGAATCGGGATTGAAAACTACTGCAAAAAGAGGTGTAAAAATTGGTTAAAATCCTTTCATTCTCTCAGTTTTTGAGATTTTTATCCTTTAAATGTGAAATGACTACCTCATTTTTTTAAAATGTAAACTCATTAAATTCAAAGAGGAAAACAATTTTAAAAGATACGTCACATATCTCAATACCATTGGGTTCATAAAAATACTTTTAAAAAAAAAACCCTCCAATGTTCACTTTGGGAGGTTGCTGGGCATTGACTCATTATGGGGAGAAACCAAAGTTCCAGTAATGAGAGCTGATGGAGAACATTCTCTTTATGGAAGACCGGTGACATTTTAGCGCCCTGCAGATATTCCGTGTATATGTTTGTGTCCTGTCCATACAACTTGCTGTGATGGTTTTCCGCCCCCCCCCGAGAGCCGGTTTCTGCCCTGTTGGGAATGTATTTATAAGGAAATCTCATCACGCAGGAGCGAGGCAGTGGAAATCTCCGTTCTGGAACCCCAGCGTTAAGCGCCGTCAACAGCGTGGGGTGGGTGGAAATTGATTTATCACCAACTTGATGGAGAGACAAACAGTCCGCGTCTGAATCTGCCCGATGATTTTGATTATGAGTTCTTGGACAAGTTGCTTTGTTTTCCTGCATTTCCACTTCCTCCTCCGTGCTGTGGGATAATAACCACGTATTGTACGGAGTTGTCGTGAGCACTGAGTTGGAGCATTGATGGTCACAGCTGAACAGAGGCTGAGATGAGTAAGTGCCAACTAGATGCTGTTTCGGCCGAGTGCGGTGGCTCACGCCCGTAATCCCAGCACTGCGGGAGGCTGAGGCCAGGAGTTTAAGACCAGCCTGGGCAACATAGCGAGATCCCATCTCTACAAAAAATTTTTTTAAAAATTAGCCAGGCATGGTGGTGGCACCTATAGTCCCAGCTACTCAGGAGGCTGAGGCAGGAGGATCACTTGAGGCCAGGAGTTTGAGGTTGCAGTGAGTTATGCTGATGCCACTGTACTCGAACCTGGGCGACAGAGCAAGACTATCTCTAAAAAAAAAGAAAAAAATAAGGAGGGAAGAAGGGACAACACAAGAAGAGCGGAATGTTGATCCCTGTTAGAGGAGGTGACAGTGTTTGGGGAGCCCTCATCCTGTCCTCTCTACTTCAGGCTGTGTTTGAAATTTTCCACTCTAGATTTTGAGGAGAGAGATTAAAAACAACAACATCAGGCCTTTTGGTGACGGAGACCAGCAACCCTTTACTCTCAACCCGGGTGGCCACAGGTCACTTCTTGCTACTCTGGGACTCAGTTGTCTTATAAGTGTTCCCTCTGCGCCGAGTTTTCTGACTTTTTTGTGACCTCAGCTAAGGGTTCGAAAGGGTGTTAATTTTCTTTAATGTGGTCTTGCTCAGGCTTTACAAGAGGGGAGGTTTAAAGCGATGTCGTCTGCCCATATTGCTAGAAATAAAAATCCTATGACAAAAGGAAAACTTTTAAAAAAAAGCTGTAGTGGTGATACTTTTTAGTCTTTTTAAAAATGTTTTTTAACAATTATTTTTGCTTGTCTTTTTTTTTAATCAGTGCAATTAGTCTACTTCGTTCTTTGTAATGAGGGCGTTTGGTGTATGGATGTACCAGAATGATTTCCCTGTGTCCAAATAATGCTGCAGCAAAAACATCGTTGTGCCCATAACTCTGTGAAAGTATCTGAATGTCTCAAGGGGTAAATTCCTAAAAGCAGAAATGCCGCTTCAGAAGATATTTGCATTTAAAATTCAGTGAGTGATTGACAATAACCTTCCACAAAGTTTGTACCCACTTGAAGTCCTATCAGTAGGGAGTGAGAGTCTCATTTCCTCACTGCCTTGCCATAATAATAACAAAATTTAAAAGTGTTGCCAGCCAATTATGTGAAAAATAGTATCTCTTTGATGTTTTAATCTTCGTTTATTTGCTTATCAGTGAGATTAATCACCTTTTCTTTTCTGGCTGTTAGTATTTTTTTTTTTTTTTCTAAGTATATACCCTCTATTGAGACTTTTTTCTTGTTAATTTGTAGATGCTCTTTACATATGATGGGCAATACTACTTTGTCTATTATGTATGCTGTGACCATTTTTTCCAGTTCGTTATTTTCTTTTTATTGGCTTTATGGTTGTCACCATCCTGAAGCTCCTGGTGTGTGGAAAACAGCTTCCCTTTGTCCTGAGCCTTGGCATAGACTTTTCCCTACACTGGTTCTTTAGTCAAAGAGCCTCGGCAGGGAGCTGGGAGAGAGACGAACTCAAGGTTGTCTGCTTAGTCCTCCATGATCTCTCCCTTTAAAAAAAAATTAATAACTTTTTTTTCAAATTATAAAAGCAATGACATATTAGGAAATCTTGAAAATACCAAAAGGTTTGAAGGAGACAGAAATAATCCTACATGCGTCATTGACATCTTATGGGAGAGAAAACAGGGCAGAGAGGAGGCAAGGTAGTACGGTGGCAAACAGCATTGGCAAGTAGGAGTATTCCTTACAAGTCTTGTACAAAACCTCAAGGAGGGGTGATTATTTTTAACTCCCGCATCATTGGTTCACACTAGCCTTCAGATGTGGAACGCGAGTTTGCAAGTCGAACACACTGCGTGAGAAGGTTCTCCGAGAGACGGTGAGTTGCTAGGTTACAGAGAGCATCAGGATTCCAGGGAACAACACATTTGGAATCATGCTCAACTTTGAAAAATAAAATAGGTATTGACATTTTAAAAGGAATAAGAAAAAGATTGAACCAGGATTTTCAAGTCTTTAATTCTAGTTGCAATTCTACCATTTCCAGTATGTGTGTACATGGATGGGTGGATGGGTGGATGGACAGATGGGTGGGTGAATGGATGGATGGATGAGTGAGTGGATGGGTGGATGGATGGTTGGGTGGATGGATGGGTGAGTGGATGGATGGATGGATGGATGGGTGGATGGATGGGTGAATGGGTAGATGAATGGATGGATGGATGGGCGGATGGATGGACAGATAGATGGGTGGATGAATAGATGGACAGGTGGATGGATGGGTGGGATGGGTGGATGGAAGGGTGGACGGATGGGTGGACGGGTGGATGGACGGGTGGATGGATGGATGGGTGGATGGATGGGTGGACGGATGGATGGACAGGTGGGTGGATGGACGGGTGGATGGATGGATGGGTGGATAGATGGACGGGTGGATGGATGGATGGGTGGATGGATGGATGGATGGGTGGTGGGTGGTGGATGGATGGATAGGCGTCTAGACATAGATGACAGCATTATTGAAATATAATTCATATAATTCTACCATTTCTAAGCCTCAGTTTCATCTGCAAGATATAAATTATTATGTGCCCGATAGAAAAATTAAAGACCAACATCCTGTTCTCTTTACCTATTGTATTTTTTCTCATATCACTTACAATGGTATTTTTTAATGACGCTTTTAAAAACTGATTCATTTGAAAATCCCCTTAAAGGGCCCAACCTCTTGATAATGGTGTTACCTATCATTTATTTTCTAACAGCTTTACTGAGACAAAATTTATATATTATACAATTCACCTATTTTAGGTGTACAATTCAAAGGTTTTTAGTATATTTAACAAATTTCCAACCATTACCACTATCTAATTCCAGAATATTCCCATCACCCCAGCAGGAAACCGCATCCCCATCAACAGTCATTCCCTATCCAGCCCCACCCACGAATCCACGTCCCGTCTCTGTGGCTCTGCCTGTTCTGGACATTTCATATCAACGGAGTCTCACGCTGTGTGTCCTCCTGTGTCCGGCGTCTCTCACTGCGCTCAGTGTTTCTGGGGTTCAGCCCTGCTGTGGCCTGTGTGCTGTGACGTCATAAATGCCCACAGGCCTCGTACAGCAGGGCCCAGGGATGCTAGACCAGTGCGTGATTGTCCTTGCTGTCCTCATGGCCTGGACATGGGACGAAGGGGACAGATCAAACAGCAGAGGCGGGAACGAAGTGGGAAGGTCGAGGGACCTGTGTGGGAATTTGAGGATCTGCAGGAGAGGGGACCTGGGAGTTGGCCAGTGCCAGGGGACCACAAGGGACGGCTGATGTCACACCCGGGCAGCCAAGAGGGGAGATGGAGCCACAAAGCCATGCGAGAGTCAGGAGGAAGAAGAAGGCAGTTTCCCCAGAAAGGTGACCACCTGGTGGAGTTTGCAGTTTGAGAGTTCAAACCCGGACAGTCCCTGGCAAACCAGGACGGTTGGTCACCCTGCGTTTGGAGTTCCCACGGCTCGGCCAAGGTCAGTTGCGTCAGAGGGCAGCCTGGAATGAAGGTCAGAGGAGGATGGGGAAGAAATACGGCCCCTGACGGGAGAAAGTTCCGCAGGCAGGGCTGGCGTCCAGCTGCCGCTGCCCTCGGCTCCTGCCCTATTCCCCGCCCGAGGAACAAGCCCTTTCGACCGCCCTGCCCCAGCTCTGTGCGACTCATCAGCTGTTGACTTTAAAGAAAAGAAAAAGAAAAAGAAAAACAAACCTCATGACGTGCTTTAAGAGGTCTGTTTACTACCTGTCCCTTGGGTCGTGGTTTATCTCCGTGTGACTTTTTAATCTGATGCCCTTCTGGTTGTCCCCAGGGACCTGATTAGGATGTAAAGGCCAGTTGTAATTCACCAAGACTCCCTGTCTCCCGGCGGAGCGCAAACAACATTGTTGCACACCCCGGGCGCCCTCCCATGCCCCCACCGAGCTTAGGAAAATAGTCTGTGCTCTAGAGACCCACGAGGTTTCTAAGCAGCCTGCTTGGAGCTGCGCGCTGCTGTACAGCATGTACCCACCAAGCTTTTACGTGAGCGCGTGCCGTTTGCAAATGGAGAGACGGTTTTCCCTTTTCCTTTTCAATATGGGTGTTTTTTATTTCCTTGTCTTGCTCACTTGCCTTGGCTAGGACTTGCAGCACGACACTGAATAGCACACGTGCACACACTGGTCTTGTTCCTGGTCTTAGAGGAAAGCACTCAGACTCGCACCACCAGGGCGTTTGAGCATGCCTTTCACCACGTGGAGGAAGTCCCCTTCTATTCCAGGTTGGGTTGTGTGTTTTTATAACACAACCTAACTTGTGTGTTGAATTTTGTCTGCATCTACTGAGATGCTCGTGTGGGTTTTGTCTTTTATCCTGTGGCTAATGTGCATTACGTCGATGGGCTTTCTGATGTTAAACCAACCTTACATTCCTGCGACAAATCCCACTCAGCCACGGGGTTCAAGCCTTTCTCCGTATTGCTGGATTGTCTTGCTAGTATTTCATTGAAGACGACAGGGTCACCAGCCTCTCAGCCTTGGTTCTCGATGCCTCTAACCCTGACTGTGACCCTGTTCACAGGCTGCGGGGAGGATGGGCAGTCACTCAACAGTGCTTCTCAACCAGGCAATCCACGGGGCAATGTCTGGGGACATCCATGGTTGCCACACTAGGGGAGCTCCTGGCATGGTGGGTGGGGGCAAGGACGCTGCTCAACACCTGCCCAGGACGCCCCACCCCAGAGGGTGACCGTACACGGTGCTGGGTAGAGACCCTGGCTAAGGCGAAGCCCCCGCTGAGAAGGCGTCTGTGGGGCGTAATGGCAGTCACAGCGTAACCCACGCGGCTCTGAACTCTGTTTCCTGAGTGTTAGTCAGATGTCCTCTGGGACCTCCTGGCGGCTGAGCCATTCTGCTCCTCATGCCAGCTGGCGGGTGGGGGGAGAGGGAGGGAGGCGTTGGCACGACACTGCCCCGAGTTCACAACTTTCTGTGAGACGCATGAGCCCCGCAGTGACCCCCAGCCCGGGCCCTGGCGGGTGGCTGCCGCCTAACCCATCCCCAAGGTGGTGGTGCCTCCCGTTGTCATAATTAGCCTGTCCCCCGCCGTTCCCAGGGCCAGGCGTTATATCTGACGGCCCCCTCCGGCCCCGGGAACTTTCCCAGACCTCTGCAGGCGCGTCTCTACAACTGGAATTCCCATCAGCAGACGTGGCCTCCAGAGGAGCCGTCTGTGCTCCCTCCCGCCAGGACCTGTGAGCGTGTGGAGCTTCCCCCAGGCAGGGAAAGCCACGCGGGGCCCACACCCACGGGTGAGGTCCGCGGGGCAGCAGAGACCCCTGGATCTTGGTCTGCAAATGGTTTGGTCGGAGCAGAGACTTAAGTCCAAGTGGACTGATGGCGTGTGTGCGGCCAGCACCCTCCCGGGATCTTACTGCCACCGTCGCAACTCACCGTAGTGAAACCTCTAACCCAGAGGTCCTCACCTGGGGTACACTGGGTGATGTCTGGGGACATCTGTGGTTGTCACACTGGGGGTGCTACTGCCATGGGTGGGTGGAGGCAGGGACGCTGCTCAGCACCTGCAGTGCCCAGGATACCCTGCCCCAGAGAACGACGCAGCCCCAGTGTCCACAGTGGTGGGGGGAAAAGCCAGGATTCGGTTGAGGACTTCTGTGGTCAGGCTTGTGTTTTGGTGAGGACACACAGGGCCACCCTGGAGGCAGGAGAGCTCCTGTGGCTGCTGGCAAGTTAGTGCCTGGTGTGGCGGGGCGCGGGAAGTGACGAGAACCGGATAGCTGACCCCCGCACCTCGTGGAAGCTGACTTGGCAGAGTTTAGTGACTGGTCTGCTGTGGACAGTGGGGAGCGTGAGGTAGGAGGCAGGAAGGAAGCTCAAATTGGGATGTCTCTGAGAAAGAAGTTCAATTCAGGAATGTTCTAGTAAATTTATGACTGAAATATATGCATTTATATGGACCGTATGTATGGAAACATACCTGTGTATGTGGAGATATACATAAAAGTGGGTGTGTGCATCCAGAACTATTTTATCTGTCATCTATCTCATCTGTCTATATTCATCCACCATCCATCCACCCATCCACCCATCCACCCATCCATCCACCCATCCACCCATCCATCCACCCATCCATCCACCCATCCACCCATCCATCCGTCTCTCCACCATCCATCCACTTATCCATTCATCCACCCATCCATCTCTGTCATCTATCATCTATCTATCCAACCATCCATCTGTCTATCCAGCCATCCTAAGAAGTCATCACCTGTCCTCAGGCCCCTTCTGGGCTGAGAAAGTTTCTCAGACTGTCTTCTTTCTGATGCCTGGGGACAATTTTTTTTTGTTTGTTTTTGAAACAGAGTCTCACTCTCTTTGCCCAGACTACAGTGCCATGACGTCAGCCTAGCTCACAGCAACCTCAAACTCCTGGGCTCAAGCAATCCTTCTGCCTCAGCCTCCCAAGTAGCTAGGACTGCAAGCATGTGCCACCATGCCCGGCTCATTTTTTTTTTCTATATATTTTTAGTTGACTGATTAATTTCTTTCTATTTTTAGTAGAGACAGGATCTCGCTCTTGCTCAGGCTGGTCTCGAACTCCTGAGCTCAAACAATCCGCCCGCCTCGGCCTCCCAAAGTGCTAGGATTACAGGCGTGAGCCACTGCGCCTAGTCCCAGGGACAATTTTGAGGTGGACTGTCAAGTGTTTTGTAGGATGTTGCTCGATTGGGTTTGTCTCATGCTCAGGCTGGGGCGATGGGTTCTGGGAGAGCAAGACCCCAGAGGTGAGAGCCCTTCTTACCACCTAGTGTCTAGGGCACATAATGGCCAGTGTCCATCTTGGTCACCTGGTGCAGGTAGTGTACACCAGATCTCCACACTGCAATTGTGCCTTTGAGATGATATTTATTCTGCGTTCCCATTGAGGGGTGTGTGTGTGTGTGTGTGTGTGTGTGTGTGTGTGTGTATGTATGTAGATTATATCTCCTTTTTCATTTGAGGAACTAAATCAAGGCTCAGAGAAGACCAAGAGCCCTTGGCTGCGAATGTGAGGGCTGGGATTTGCACTCGGGCTGACCCAGCTCTGGGCCCGCGAGTGTCCTTCCCTCCCCAGCCATTCCCAGCCTAGGTGAGCTCACAGACCGAGTTCACCAGCAGCCTGTCCCGCCCTGCTGGCTCCCAGCTCCCCAGGCCAGACCCGCCATCCCAGGCTCCATCTGCAGCTTTGAATTTATGGGCCTACTGAGCGGATGGCAAACTCATCAGGGAGCGTGACAGTCACTCTAGAAGGTGGGAAACGCCAGCAGCCCCGGCACCTGCACCAACAAGGCAGCTGGTCACACGGCTTGAGCGGAGGGAGGGTCCGACCGGGCGGAGGTGCGAGTCCCCCACCCCCGAGTCCCCCAGTCTGCAAAGGGGACGAGAGGTCCGTTTCCAACCGCCAAAATGGTATCACTTTCTCTTATAAAAGTAACACAGGCTTATTGTTAACAGAATTTTCAGAAAACATACAAAAGGTTTAAACAAGAAAGGATACCGAAAAAAAATCACTGAATTTTATACTTTAAGAAGGTGAATTTTGGGGGTGGGGGGAGGAAAAAAAAGGTGAATTTTATGGGTTAGGAATGTCTCTGTTTCTTTTTAATAAAGGGAAAGTTTCCCTATAATCCCAATCCAGAGATAAATGTTGTTAAAATATCTTCCAGGCTGTCTTTTGCTGTCTGTCTATTTTTATATAGTTTTGAACTTATCGAAAAACTTGCAAAAATAGTACAAGGAACTCTGTCCACTCTTTATACTTGAATATGCCAACTGTTTACACTTGTCCTATTTTCTTTATTATTTTCTTTTGTTGTTTTTCTTTGTTGTTTTTTTTTTGGGAGGGGGACAGGGTCTCGCTCTGTTGCCCAGGCTGGAGTGCAGTGGTGTCATCACAACTCACTGCAGCCTCCAACTCCTGGGCTCAAGCGATCCTCCTGCCTCAGCCTCCTGAGTAGCTGGGATTACAGGTGCCACCACGGTGCCTGGCTAATTTTTCTGTTTTTAGTAGAGACCGGATCTCACTCTTGCTTAGGCTGATCTCGAACTCCTGAGCTCAAGCGATCCTCCTGCCTCGGCCTCCCAGAGTGCTGGGATTACAGGTGTGAGCGACCACGCCCAATCCTTCTTTTATTATTTCTTTCTCTCCTCTCACTCACTTCATCACTGTGTACACACACATATGTGTGTGTGTGTATATATTGTGTGTAGATATGTATATGTATGTGTGTATATCAATATAGATATATACACACAGAGAAATAGTTATGTATAGTATATACGCTATAGTATTATTCATAATTATTAGTATTAAAATAATATTATAGTATTATTATTAATTAATATATTATCTCATGGTTGCACCAT